>BOSO01007766.1:29889-42892 GCA_018403395.1 Gorsachius goisagi
GAGGTCCCTTCCAACCCTTGCCATTCTGTGATCACCACGCCGCCGCCTCCAGCAAGGCACACAGCCAGTCCTTGGACCTGACTCGCATCCCGCTTTTTTAGTTTAAAAGTCAGTCTAGCTGGGAGCAGAACTACCCATGCTGCATCCCCTTGCCACTGGCTCAGCTGCAGCAGCAGGACTGGATCAGTGGGGCCCTCCTGGCTCCTGGCCTTGCCTTTATAAACACGCTTAATGATCAGCAATGATGTCTTGGCGGCTTCACCCTCCTACACTAATGCCCATGTGCTAGAAGGGCATTTTGCCTGCTCGCAGACAAGTCAATCACATTTAACAGGGCAGAGATTTAAGAGAGGCAGCCCTGCACGGCGCAGCCGAGCACCAGGCAATCCTCTCCCCGCAGCAGCCCAGCTCCCTGCGGCCACAAAGCTGCTTGGCTTAATGAACCTGCCTCTCCCAAGGAGGGAAAAGGCATCAAGGGAAGGGAGCATTTCTGGAGGTCTGCTGATGCTGGGTCACAGCAGCCCTTTTCAACAGACAAGGAGACACTTGACTGCCTCCCCTGCTCCTCCATGCAGCGCCTGGGACACCAACCGACCGGGACAGGCAATGAGTTAATTTATCCAGCAGAGGTTTGCAAGGGCTAAATGCCATGGTAGCATCCTGCCCAGATGATAAATCCACCCACGCTTGGATTCAACCCACCGCGCAGAGCATCCAAGGCAAGAGTCCACAGACAGGCAGCGAGGGAAGGGGGCTGCCTGCCCTCCAGCCCCCCAGCCCTCCACTGAGGATACCCCAGTGCTTCAGTGCCATTCTCCATCAGTGCCTCGGCCACCCCCAGGCTGGTAAAAAGGCAGCAGGAGGCAGTTACACCTGGGCTGAGTTTGTTGGGACTGAGCTGTCACCAGTTTGCGCTGCTGGCATAGGACTTCTGTTTCACATCGGCCACCCCCCCCGAGCAGCCCCCCCCCGGTTTGGCTCGCGTGAGAGCAGCCCCTGACCTCCTGTCTGGAGGATGCTTGGAGAGCACAGCTGCTGCGCAAGGGCTTCCCTTGAGCAATCCAGCCTTGTGCGCTTCAAAGGATAATGTCATTTTTTCCTCCAAGGTAGCCCATTACACAGTCATCCAAAGCAAATCTGGCACGTTACAGAAGAGCACGTTTTGGAGGTCCACACACCTGGGCAGCTGCCCACAGAGGGAGGAGAAGGAATAGTCTCAAAATTGGACTAATGGTGTTTGACAAGCCATCTCTCATCGCTGACCTCAGCAAGCTTTTCTACCACCATCGATGTTTTTCTGCCGCTATGATTGCACTGAATGAGTTGTAGCTTCTTCCTGGTGTACATTGCCTTTTTTTGGCCACCATCCAGCATCTGCCCCACGAGTTCCCTTTCTGTCTCCAAGAAGCTGTCACAGATGGAGCCACAATAAACATAATACACAGACCACAGCTTTCCAAAGAGTTGGCAGGCACAGCCAGCAATGATAAAAGATCAACGAGAATTTCAAGTGTTTTTTTAAACGCCTGTTAGGCTGCGAGCTCCCTACCTTTGATCACCAGTCATACACAGGATTTTTTTTTTTTTTTTCCTTATTTAATTTACATGCTCACGGTGGCCAAGAGGGTGCCACAGTGACGAGGGCACTAGAAACAAAAAGTGCTGCCCGTGGAGTCTTTCCCTCAATGAAGCACAGGCTGAACTGGAAATACAGGCATGGACTAAACAGGCCCCTCCTTGAACCCTAGAAAGAGAATCTCTACCAAACCAACCCCTCTGTATTATTGCAAATGCCAACACCTCTTCCTCCAGACTTCCTTGCATCTAAGACATTATTTTTCTTCAGTGTCCATCAAAAAGAAGGAGCTGCACGCGATTTTCTCAGCACACAGCCTGCAAACGTGTCTGTTAACACAAAGGACTTTTCCCCGCGCGTAAAACGGGCCAGATCCTTCCACTGCAGCACCCCAGGCCTGGGCGAACGCCGGCTGGTGCGGCGCTACCCTGGCTCATGCCAGCCGAGGCTGTCAACCCTTCTTTTCAACTGCAGCTGGCATTTCTCAGCCTCCTGCTGGCCTTGCTCTCGGCGAGCAGCGATAGCTTCTGCCACTCTGAGGTTATGGATCTCACTGTCAGAGGGCATAAGCCAGCTTGCAGCTGGCTGGAATATCATTTCAGCAAGCAGCACAACAAATCATTGGCTGTAAATTAAGCATTCTGTTTACACTCCACGCAGCAAAGCTCTTCCCTGGGTGCAACGCCAGGACCGAAGAGCGCTGCCCTTGGATTTCACCGTATCCAGCCTCAACTGCACCCGGAGGAGCCGCAGGGCACACCGAGCTGGTGAGCGCGCTGTGCCGCACCGTGAGGTATTGCGACATGGAGACACCCATCCAAGGGGCTGCTCCCTCCTGCTCCAGGCAGTCCTGCTCTGCTCCTGCTCCAGGCAATCAGCAGCTTGCTGATGGCTCACGCGGGCATTGGCACTGCCTGTGCTGGCTGGAAGGCTCCCAGGGGCAGCGCAAGGTCTGCGCCTTCCCTGCCTCCCTCCAGCTGCCCTCAGAGGCAATACGAAGGCAGGCGGGATCCCAGCACAGGCGGCAGGGCAGGTGGGAAGGAGAAAGGGGAGAAGCGTCTGCCACCGAGTCCCACGCTCACTTGCTGTCACTGCTGAGGCCGCCACAGACAAGAGACTTGCCACCACCATGGGACTAGTGCCCCCCAGCATTGGCCCGTTCCCCAAAGCAACATTTTCAGCCCCAATTCAACCCACTGCGTAATGATGCTTCCCCTCGCTCCCACCCTCCTGTGTGTGAGCAACGAGCCCTTTACTGGCACTTTTTTATGATTTCCTGGTAATGTGTATATGTCTGCCTTTTGGCACTTTACTGCAGAGTGAGACTTCAACTCCTAGAAGCCACCAACACCAAGAAGTCAAACATAACACACATAAACGGCACAGAATAAGCGCGGCAGTAATTCACCCACACTTTCAGGGATTTTTTCTTTCTCCCCTCCTTTTCCTTTCATTTGAGCTGCCGCTTTCACCCTCCCTCCCAGTGCCCAGCTCCCCCATCCCATTTGTGCTATCCGTGGCATTTGCTGGCAGGCGCTGGATTAAGGAAAAAGCATGTCAGGAGCTTTGCTGCAATCCTCTGTCTAGCAGTCTGTCTCTACACAGTTTAACCATTATAATCCTTGCTTCTGGGTCAGATGGGGCTCCAGTCGCACAGGTCTGAAAGATCGTACATGACTGCTTTAAGCTAGAGCTTTAACAGGACTTGGGTATCGTGGACCTCAGAGGACCACGGTACGAGATGCTGCATTGACACGAACGGTGGTAACCCCAAAGAGGCACTGTACCGACGCACGCAGGGACAGGCTGGGAGAGAAAACAGAAGCACAAAAATGAGGAGGGGAAGCAATTTACACAGCAAGTCAGGGGAACAACACCCGTACGGCTCCTACAGCCTGGCCAAAAATCAGCAGGTTCCTCAGGCCTGGCAGAGAAGTGCCACATTCTGCTCTTCCCATTGGGTGGATGAACAAAAATGTGCCAAACCAAAGCACCAGCGATCCTGGCAGCCAGTGCTACGGGCAGCAGATGAAATACTGGAGGTGTGCCTTACTGCCACAACAGGTTGGTGCCTGGACCAACGAAGGGCAGCGGAAGGACGGACCTCAGAGATGCTTTCTGCCTTCAGAGAGGGACTAAGAAACCACACCGGGATGACTCTGCCTCCTTCCCCCTCTGCAAGGGGATCTTTTGGACATGGGCCCTGCAGGCAAAAGCCCCTCTGCTCCACAGTTAACACTCAATGCTCATGAAAATCAGGCTGCTGTAGTCTTCCCACTGAACTATGGGCTTATCTCTGGACAAGCACCCCTGAAAATACCAATGTATGTGATTTGTCTTTCTCCTGCCCATTGGTCCAGGCAGCATTACTTCTACCCTTCCCCAGACATGGCTTCAAGGTGACTTGAGCCGAGATAGATGTTATTTCCCATATCCTAGGCTGGGGAATCACAGGGCGGCAGGTAACGCGCAGGCGCACTGGGCTGAGCCAGCCATTCAGGTCTGCCCAACCGACCGCCTTGCCCTGGTCCCCAGGCCTGCCTTCTGCCCAGAGAGTGAACGGTGACCAATGGCCAGTTACAAAGGAGATGGAGAAAATCAGGTTACGAGGTCTGCACACACGCTTGTTTCCTAAGAATGCCCAGCCCTGTACCTGCTTGCAGCGCACATTAGGATGGAAAGCCTGTAAAAGGAGTTATTTCTCCTGTCTCTGGCCAAAAGCTGGTCATCTCCCCCATGAAACAGGCAAACCACTGTTTGCTGGTAACTTGGCCTGCAGCTCCTTCTCTAGACTCAGGAGACGGCTGCATTTTTAACAGCAAAGCAATCCTTGCACTGATTTGTAGTTAGCACAGTGGTTGCAGATCCTTTGGGACTGGGTACATTACGTCTGTGAATGACAGCAATATTTCAGAGGATGACAGTGATAGCCAATATAGACTGCTGAGCTCCCTGTGAGGAAGTATTATGAAGCCCATAAAAGCTGCAAAGGACTTTGCAATTGCCATCAATTTAATGGAGAAGATGCTGCGGTGATCAGCAACAGGTAAAAACCTGAAAAGACATTACCCAGCTGAGGCACAAGGGAAATGGAGCATCTCAGCTAAGGACCGCAAGAAGAAGGAAGCAAGCTGAGAATTGAACACTGATTCCTGCATATCGAATCATGGCCATCAGCAATAACATGATAAGATTTTGAAGGGAATTCATTCAATAACTTATTGTGAGGGCTTTGTGGTGTGTTGGGGTGTTTTGGGGTTTTTACTTTGGTTTGGTTTTTTTTTTCCCCCCCCTCCCCTGTGGACTGTTGAAAATTGACTACTAGGTAATTGTTCAGGAACACACCTTTTCCACATTTTCAGCCAGCTCCAACCCTGAGGAGGTGAGGAATCTATATTTACTCTAGCTCAAGTGCTTTGACTCTCAGGAGACCAAGTGTGGAGCAAGTCCTCAGGCCTCCCCAAGGGAGTGCATGGACCGCTCTGACCTTCTCCACCCCTCTGCAATATTAACCCAGCCACAGCAACGCCACTTCACGCCAGCTCAGAAGAGAGCTGGGAGCCTCTAAGCCTTAGCTCATATCTCAGCTAACGCTTTCATTTCAGAGCGAGGTGGGTACAGGTACCCTGGGATGAATTCAGCTGTACATATTCAGAGTGATTCATTGTTTGGCTTTTCTCGCCAATCTAAATAGTCGGAGCTGTCAAAATTGATCTGAGTTTTTAAGGTACAATACTTTAGAGAGAGAACAAACCATGGATTAAATTTGTTGTTGTGGCCCAAAATAGCTTTCAAATATCAACACAGGCAAGATACACATAAAAGAGACTATTTCCTTGTGAAGCAAGGCAAGTCCTCACATCTCCATTTAACTGCCTTTCTCCCTGGAGGTGCACAGCAGAAAACTGAATGCTTGAGCTGCCTCCCTCTCCCCTTCCCCATCACCGGCCTAACTGGGAGCCATGAAAAAATCTCTTTTGCTTATGAAAAGTCCTGGAAGCTGTCCAGTGTGAGAGCAGAACTGAAAATAATGCATGGCCCTTGCTTTCTGATTATATCATTAATGCAGTGCTTATCAGAACAAAAGATTATTTTTGTTCAGTGCATCTAAATGGTCCGACTTCTATTTCTGTACACTACATCCTCCCTGCCCCCTGGTAAAGAATAAAAAGGAGTATGGATCAGGTCCAGGGGTGTTCATGGATTTGCACACCCCTTTGCAAGTACACAGGCCTCCTTGCGCTGTCAATGATCCTCTTTCCCCTTTTCCAAGAAAAGGGCCTGACTCTGCTTCCCCATCCATTCCAGGGAAGCTGCAGACACAAGAGACTGATGGCAAATTGGAGGTGAGTATCCACAACAAGGAAAAAGTTAGCTACTTCCAAAAATAAAGAACAGATAAAAGCTCATCTGGTAATTCCCAGACCCCCAAGGATCTGAAGCACTGAGTAGCCTCTAAATGATTTTCTTCTGAGGTTGCCACACCGCCTCCAGTAGATGTCTAAGGACACATGCATATTGGCCTAACTATCGTATTCTGATGGGATGTGGAACTCATCTTGTGGTTTAATCTCCAGACACTGCAGATGACAAAATGCTGCTCCGCTGAGTCTGTCGGGGTGGCACGAATAACTTGGTTTCCACCACCTTCCTTTGAGGTAACCCTTTCCCCACGGATACCCGCTCCCAACAGATCCTCTGGCTGCAATCCTGCTACAGGCAGCAGGCAGGCAGGACATGGTTCGTCCCTTCATGGTGAGAAAGGAGCACAACGATGAAAGAAAAGCCCTGTCCAGAGGGAAAATGCTCTAAAGTTAAAAAGACAGAAGAAGAAAACAATATTTTGCCAGCTGGAAAGAAAACCATGGGTGCTTGTCGCTAAAGCTTTCTAAATGTGAGCTACTGCTTAGGTGAGAAGCAATCAAAAATACGGGTGGGTGCTAGTTGTAATTCAAGGCAGTCCACATCCCACTATGAGCACAGAAACATTCCAATTACCCGAAGTGCTAGAGGAAAAGATAACATTTTCTTTTGTTGGTTTCACTTAAAAAAACAGAACAAGGCAGTTTCTTGAAAGAAGGCCAGCTTTCACAGGAGGCACCTTCCAGCCTTTCAAGCAAGAATTATCAAGCAAGCCACTGTGAGGCGATATTATATTGAAAAAGTAAAGAAAAAAAAAAAAAGAAAACTGCAGCATTAGCAGGTGAAAATTGGTGGAAACGAAATTATGAATTCCTCACACAAATATACCACCATCATCAGCTCAGGGGCTGCAGGAAAGCAAAAAAGGACACAAGGAAAGAAAAAGCCAAAGAATGCTCTCAGGTTTTACAACTATTTTTCATTGCTCTGTTTGGACATCTCCTAGTAAAGCTACTTCTTTGTTTGAGGACACAATGTAAAAGTCACCGAATGTGTATTCTGACCTTTTAATTTAAAGATTAAGCTCAGTGTTGGAGTCACAGGCTCCACTGCATGACTTAGGTACTCGGTCAAAACAACCGAGCTTTTAAATCAGGGGAGCAGGCCATGCTCCCACAAAGGTTAAGGGCAGGGACCAAGAGACACTCCATGGTTGGAAGACCAGCAATGATTGTTTCAAGGCAAACAGATAAAGCAATTAATGTTCATTACAGATTGGAGATTTGAAATAAATTGGCCTTCACCCAAGACACAACCCTGTTGTGGGTCAGACCAAGAATTGTCTGCGCAGCCAATGTGATCTACTAAATACTGGGCATGGGGGCAAGAGATGGAGCAGAAAACCTAGGTGACAACAGGAGAAACATTGGCCAAAGCTGTTGGCTGAAAGAGGCCTGGAGCCGTGAGCAAGGAAACACTTTCCAGTTTAAAACTGTGGTGAAAGAAACAGGACTCAGTGCATCTCTGCTAAAGAATAGGCCATGACAGTGACCCACTGCCATCTTCAGGCTTCCTCCCAATGACCAGGATAAGCTCTGAGAGAAATGCTATGAGAAGATGCTTGTTGCACTTTCGTGGCCTTTGCATATGACAGTAACTCTGTGCCTCAGTTTCCCCTGCACAGAATGGGGCTACAGCCTTTGCTTTGCCTAGTTGCTCTCTAAGGCAAAAGAGTACCTTTTACTGCAGGCTTTTGCACCATGATGCACAGAGCAGGAGAGGTGCTACAGTGGCACAGTAACCCAAGAACACCGAGCAAACTCCCTGCCTCGAGGCTACAGTGCTTGTGACCACATGGACACCATTCGACCAAGAGGCGTTTCCAAGGGAGAGAGACGCTTTTATAAAAAGAAACCTGGCAGCGGGAGGAAGGGGCTGCTTCTCAAAGCACCAGGCTGCTCTCCAGAAGCCACGTTGTGTCCCCCTGGACTCCCAGCAGCAGACAATTAATAATGAAGCTGCTGTCTGCTCCTGCGAGGGCTCCGGGGGAGGCAGGCCAGCAGCTGCCTACTGCTCCATTATTGAACAGACCCGAGAACAAACGTAACCTGTTTTTCCATTTACTTTCCAGGGATCACTGCATGCCGTCTTAGTCTAGAAGCTGTCTCCACTTTGCAAGTGTTCCTCCATCCATTTGCACATCCCCTGGTCAGTCTCTGGCTTTTGAGGGGCTCCTGACTTCATGGCACATTTCTACATCTCAGACATTCTAGCCAAGCCACACTGCAAAATCAAACCATGAATGGCCAAGAACTGGGAGAGGAGGGCCCAATTTCACAAGGCTCCTCTGCAGAGCGAGTGAAGGGGAGAGGAGTTGTAGGTGTAACAATTTGGGGAAGACTTGGCGACATAGTCTTACATTCTTTAAATTAAAATCAAACAACCCAAAAGACACAGATCTGGATTTATCATTGGACCACAGCTACCTCTCCTCCTTCTCACTATCAACCGGCGGGAGATGCTCCCACACCACAGGATGCGGGCATGGCTGCAGTCAAAGCGGGGCAGATCTGTCGCCTTACCCACTCCTGCTTTGATTGCCTTACGGTAGCAAGTCTGAGTCTGCAAGGAAAAGGGTTGCCAAGGAAAGAGGGACATTTACCTTTTGATTTACCCAAGACTACATGCTGTAGCAGAGGTTCTCGAACAACTCTCAGATCACAACTGCAAAGTAAACCCCATCTCTAATGTGATCTCACAGGGGTGAGTGGAAGACGACAGAATCTAATAGGATCCCCCTGAAGTGACTCAGACCATATCTCTTGCACCTAGAGGAACAAACATCTTCCCAGCAGACCACCTTCAGCTGGATCCTTATGGCTGTCCCTCTAGCAGATCTACAGAGCGGTGCCACTCCTGCAGTTTATAAGCAAGGTTGGTCAGAGCAAGACTCAGATTTGTTATTGCATTAAGGACAGATGGATGATAAGGGTGACTAATCCCTGATCGCCATCCAAGAGGCTTTTCTGTAAGATTTGGAGCAAAACCATGAAATTACCATTCCCCAGGCTATTTCTACACAGTTCCCATTTGCGTCTGTCAGCAGGTGGCATGGGAAAGAGAATCTCATCTCTGCTGCCGGAGGCAAGGAGATCATGGACGACTCTTATGGATACAAGATTTTCTGAAAGCAAGCTGTAACTTTTAGGTTCACTGTTTTTGCCTCATTCCCCCCAGCACTCAGTATACCTTTTCTACTTGGAAGAAACAGCTTTAAGTGTTGTCATGAGCTAATAGACAAAGTCTTAATGGGTCTGCACATCACTGCCCAACCTGCAGGCAAGTGTTCCTCTGCATTAGAGTAGGGCTATTAGAGGAAGGGACACCCTTCAGAGTAGCTGGCACTTCCAGGACCAGATAATGCTTTCCCTGCAGAGAGATGAAAACTTAAGAGGAGAGGAGGAAGAAAAACAAGATGAGAAGAAAGAGAAGAAAAACAGACAGAGCCTGCCAGCGTTACAAGATGTGCTGGTGAGTGGGCAGTCAACCTCTCTCCGCTCAAGAAAGGATGCGTTATCACAGGTTCAGGCTTCGAGAACTTGGCTGCTGTATCTGGTAAGCACACATGCACTTTCCTAAAGTTACGTGGTGTCTCTGTAATCACTGCTGGCTGCCAGTATTTCACTACAGAATTAAGTCTCCATCTAAAGGACATGCTGCCCCATACCAGGAACCTGGTTACGGTAAGGTGCTGTTTGTTCCAGGTCTAACCTCAGAGCTGAAGGAGTCAGAAGAGCTTATTTGCCAATGACACACCAGAGACCATTTAGGAGTTACTCAAAGATGCTTTGTAAAGGCCAGGGCTGAGAACAAAAGCCCTTTTGGTACAAATCCATGACAACACTAACATATATTAACCCAAGACACACAAACCCTTTAAATGGCATGAAGAAACCATTAAGCAAAACCCATCAAAAACATATAAAAGCCATGCTTGCAGAGCAGGAAAAGGATGGGGAGAAATGTACAGCACTTTCTGAATGTCTGGCTGGGGAGGAAACGATGGAAAAAAGAATGCAAAACCCCCAAAGAATCCATTAAATTCAGCATCACCACAACGCATTGCTAGCACGGAAGGCCTAGTTAGCCTCTAATCACAGCCTCCAACCCAAAGCGCAGACCTGCTTCACTGACATTTTTACCTGGAGAGGATATGCAGTACTTCTTTTCAGAGATATTAGCCTGCTACAAATTCTTGCTCTAACACAAGAGGATGTTTGAAGTCCATGTGCAATGCGCTGAACCGGAATGTACTCCCATCTCAGCATCTTGAAATAATTGAGAGTCCTTGGAGCCAAACGCAGAAGTGGCTTAGCAGCCGTAAGGCAGTAGCACTTTGCTCCCATGCTGTGTGTTCATCTGAAGACCTCAAAGGACCTTGCTGGAGTCATTATTAAACTTATTTAGCTGGTGGGTAGACAGAGGCCCAGACAGGATAAATCTTCCACTCAAGATTGATCAGCTCTGTAATGGCAGCCCCAAACAATCAACTCTTATTTTCCTCACTTATCCCAAACACTTTTCTGTTCCACCGGTAAGGTAAGGGGACATTACTGCAAACTTTTCCCTCTCCATCCTAATGCATTCTTCATCCCCGCCTGCTTTGAGACAGCAGTAGCAAGAGAGTTACCATGGCTACTTTTACCTCTGTACTACTCACACAAATGCAGTCACAACTGGAAAACTCTACTCTCAAGCTATAATTGTCACAGGCAGAAGACCAGCCTGTAGCGTAACAACAGGTTTTGGTGAGCAAGAGAGCTTGCCACACACTGAAGTGCTGGGCTAGCAAGGCTGGATACACAGAAGTAATGAAAAATCCGAGCCATCCTTCTGCCACGTTAAGGACACCGATCAATAAAAACACTATATCGATCAGCGTAATAGAGTTGTTAAAGATCATTGCTGCTTCTTTGGCTAACAAGTCAGTTTCTGAAAAAAAATCAGTTTTATAAGGAACCCAGGAAGATATATAAACACGGGCTGCATCACCAGCAGGTGTAAACTGATGTAGTTCCACAGATGGCAGTGGAATTACCTTGATTTAAAATCAGCTTAGGACTTGAGCATGCAGTATTACACAGTGGTAAATAATACCCGTAAAAATTAGGCAGAGGGTGAGGGGGTCAGACCAGACTGAAGCTATTTGCAGTCTTTAGTCTCGACGCCACTTTCATGTCATGGAAGTCTCCATGACACTCTACTTTCAATATTCCCAAGATACTCCGGATCACTTCTAGGGTCCTAGCTGGTACCCCTGATCCGTGAGTTTGTATCTCATGAGTCAGGCTGTTTTCTTCAGACTGAAAACCAAGGATGCCAATAATGCAATTCCTCAGTTCAGAAAAATCCCCCACTCCTGTCCTGCTGAGCCAACCTTTCCCACCCATCACTGATACCCCACATTCGGTCTATCCCATCACAGCATGCAACTACAGAAGAGCCAAGCAAAGATGGATGTGCTCTGGAACATTTTATGACCTGCATTCATAAGCAAACATGGGATTAATGGTGGTAATTTCCAGTTTTTTACCTAAAAAAAAAAAAAAAAAAAAAAAAAATGGAGAGAGAAATAGGATCTGCTTTCATGACCCTTTGTGCTTCCAGAATTCTCCACCCTGATCCCAGGAAGACACCCTGAAGAAGGAAAAACCTTCACCAAGATAGCAGACCCCTCAGAGACCATGTACTGGCATGGGCATGGGTGCAGGTTCAAAAAGCAGGGGTAGTTTGCAAAAGCAGCGCCTGCTATGCACACAGCATCAGTGATCCGCAGAAGCCCTAATCTGATCAACTTGGATTAAACCCAGCAAGATCATTAAGATTAGCAGGATTCCAAGTCATAGCATCAAGCTGACTTCCCACGGGAATTAGACAACTCTGTCTTTGATATCTTCCTCTTAGGCTCAGGCACTATATTTCAGCTGCCACAAGCAAACAAGACTGGAGAGAATACAATCAACACAACAAAAAACAAGCTAAAAAAATGGAACGAATTCCTGCAAAAGTCCCCCATACGCTTTGCCTGGAAGTGGATTCTGAGGACATGAGTAACACCAACCCCAGAAGAATAAACAAAAAGGCAATGCAACTGCAGCACAGAGAACAAAAGCATCTCCCATGAAACCCTGTGGGAGGGGACCAACATCCCACTCAGGAGTGCCCTGCATTTGCCAGTGCGCTCCATGAATGCCAGCAGCCCTGCCCATGGGTAGCCCAGCTGGTAGCCCAGTTGGCACCACCCATCCAAGATACTTTGGTGCCAGTCCAGAGGTGAGAGTTTGAGCTCAGATTCCCGCCCCCAACCTTGGCCAACTAAACCGTGCATGCATGGCTGGTCAGCAGTCTTAGGAACTAAAACTGCCCTCCTTGCCCCTTCGGGCACCACTGGCTCTCAGATATTGCCCTATTTTAACTCCGTGAGCCCCAGAGCTCAAAAATGCTTTTTCATCTTCCAAAAAAGGAAGCCACTTCACTGCAGAGGGCAACAGATTAGAGGGGGTTTTATCAGGGTCTGATTCCTTATACCAAACAGGCAAGCGGGGAGAAAGAGGTCTCCCATCTTTCCTATCTATTTGCTTCTCTTACCACAGCAGACGTGCCTTCAGACACTTCTGTGGCTGGTGCCACCGAGCACAGCAGAGCAGGCGAGCGGCACGCAGCCCTTTGCTGGCATCATTTGCTGTGCTGCCTTCCAGATGCTTGGCAATCAGCAACTTCCCCAGCCTATAAATCGCACAGGACTCAAAATCAAGTCTCCTGCCTCCACCCCTGGTTTATTAACCCCATGAGGCATTAGGGGACCTTTTAGAAGCAAAATAACAGATAAAGGGAAAGGCAATAAGCAGAAGTGGCTCCCAGACAATCAATCTTTCCTCCCCACAAAGGTGCTTTTGGTCGTATCTTTGAGACATTAATTCTTGCTATGGCTCTGCCAGCCTTCCTCATCTTCACCAGCTCTGCAATAGAAATTTCGGCGAAGACACCGAGGCGAAGGGCTCCGGA
>BOSO01007767.1:2195-25867 GCA_018403395.1 Gorsachius goisagi
TAGGTGGAGCGATCCCCCGTGCATCCGGCGCCGTAAATAAAGAATGCCTGCCTTTTAACACTATATTGGTGTTACAAGGTTCGTTCTTCCCGATTTCGGTGACAATGGGAGGAAGAAGAGTTCAGGATACTTGGAAAAACACTATAAAACTCACAATCCCCTTCCTCTGTGTGTATGTGTGTGTGTGTGTGTGTCCCCATTTTTTGCCTTTACTTTGAGTTTAAGATCGAGGTAGTAACTGCCTGGGGGAGCAGAGCCAACAGCAAGGACTGCCATGGCAAATCTGAGCAGACATTCAGGGAAATAAGTAGAAATCTGGTAGGCAAAGTTTCTGAAAGAAGAAATAGCTGCAACAGAAAAATAAGCTTTCTACAACAAACTTCAAGGTGGTTCAGGAATCAGCTGTGATTTTAACAGGCCATGTTACTGAATTGGACAAACTACATCTAGCCCAGCCTTGTTTTGATGCCTGTGCTTTTATTCTTCCAAAAAGGAGGTATTATGTGTAAAAAGCAATACTTCTACATATCCTGTGAATATGGTGACCTGGATAAATAATAAAAATGACAATACTAACTCCCCAGAGATGGTATGAGACGTAATGGCTTTAGTGACTAGCATGATACTTGGCAACATGGAAAACATACTCATTTCTTAAAACTTTCTACTATTTTTGAGCATTGCTATTTTCTCTGAGCTTTATCTTTTTCAAGAATACTGAAGGGGATTTGTAATTGAACATAAATGAAAAATTATGCTCAACATTCAGAAGAGGCAAAAATGAGTACCTAAGAATTGCCTCTAAGTAGCTGGTTCTGAAGATGCAGCCAGAAGTACTACAGAAAGAATCTTCTGCAAGCTCTTTTTAACAACCATGATGACATTTAAACCTTGATATTCTTTTACAGTTACAAGAAAAACTTTCAGAGTTGATGGACATAGTAGATCTCTGCTAAATATATAGCTATATATATTGCCCAGCGGTTAAATTATCCCCTCAGGAGTCTTGCTAAAAATGGAAGAAATTAATTTTATATGAAGACATGATAAACCTGAACCATACTCTGCAAGGTCGGGTGCAATGAGAAAGCAGATACAATGCAGTGTAGAAGTCTGTCAAGAAGCAGTGCTATGAAGATCCGGCAGGATTTTTAAAAATATATTCAGAACAGATGGTATGGACAGGTCCATGTCCTCTATGCAGGAGAGATCAGAAGATGGAAGAATAGTGTGTTTTCAATTCATTAGATTTGGCCCATCTGGTTGTGGTGGAAGATTTTGAACTGAGCAAATCCAGGTCCTCACAGAGCCCTCATGAGTCACAGCATCTCAGTCCTCTCTGTTTTTTACAACGAATCCATGCAGAAGCCATAAGTTCACCTTTGCCTCATTCTGCCAGTCAATCCTATCTGCCCATACTCGGCTTTTTCTCCTCATTCTTGAAGCTCTGTGCAATTAACATCATCATTAAAAAGCAATTTACCGGTTGGATCCTGCTTTACAGTTTTTAAGTGCTCTCACAAGCTTCCTTTAATCACTTTTTTCCTGGGTTCCCTTGGGAGCATTGTCATCACCATTTTACAGATGCTGCCACCAGTCTCTGACATATATAGAGATTAAGTGACATGCTCAATGCTACAAGAGAAACCAGTATCATAGGCAGGACTGAAATTCAGGAGCACCTCTCACTCTTCTTCCAGGATGATGATCACAGGTTTTCCTTTTCCTGTTTGAAAATCAAGCATGAGGAAAAGAAATTAAAACCAGAGTCAGCATTGAGGAGTAATTCACTAACAATATGAGAACTGTAAAGGTATGAGGAGGTAAAGATGGTGCTACACATAGAAAATGGAAGAGCTGTCACGTGGCCCTTGGGTTGGGTGAGGTTTATCTCACCTAGTTTTAGAGCCGAGATTCAGCAGTAGGTTGTAGACACCAATTGCAGAAAGCAGCTCAACAAACCTGAGTCCCTAGCAACAGTTGGGATGCCCTGGGATTTCTGAGATATCTGCATGATGCTGACCTGCTCTGCAACAGAGAATTCCCTGTTGTCCGGTTCATCAGCAATAGCTGCTGTCCTGGAGTCACTGGAGACAAGGAGCAGTCCTCTAGGCTTTCGAGGGGATGTGGAAGAGCTTGTGGTGATAGGAAGGGTGACAAAAGCCTGAGCAGAACAGCCGAGTACGGGTCACAGTGGATGGGAAGAGGAAGCCTGTAGTCCATCAGTTAGAGCAGTGGCCACGTGTTGGGACCAGTGCATCTCTGCCTTGCATGCATCATGTGAAAGTCTGGACAGTCATCTTGGGTCAAACCCATGAAAGCAATTTTGGCACCTAAAAACCATGCCCAGGGAGAAGTAGAATGCAGTGCCTCAAAATAGGATTCACAGTAGTCGGCACACCAAGTTTTGGGGCAGGGTACAAAATCACCTAGTAGGAAACTCCCGAGGGGAGGGATCATCCTCTTTCAGACACAGACACCTACATGAAGCCAGGATCCCCATCAGGCACCCACAGAAAGCGATCCCTTTGGGGCAGGGGCTCACAACTTCTTCGGTCTTTTAGAAGAGGCTGGAAGGAGAGTCCTTGCATTTCCATAAAGGACAGGAATTCACTCCCCCTTGCCTGGGAAGCAATGGGCCATGGTACCACCATGAAACATGCAGATTCCCATACATCTCTTTTTCCAAGACAGCAGGGGAAGAAGACTACATCCTTCATTTTTCCCTGTGATACAGAAACATGAGGTCCCTGGTGCTGGAAGGTGAGAGCACAGCAGTCTCACCCTGTGGCCCAGCAATTTCAGTGCCCATGTGCAGAGGAGATGTCTGGGGCTCCAGCTCCAGCCGTGCACCCAGTGTGAAAGTATTCCTGGACAAAACTGTATATTGAGTGAGATGCAAGGACTGAAACCAGGAATGCTACTGAGGTAAGACATAGCTTTGCCATGTCTGCACAAAGTCCCTATGGAACTGGAGGTTAGAAAATTAAATCCCTGCCCCCAACCCAAAACCATCACTGCAGCTGTGACCCACAAACACAGATCTGTCCGTCCCAAACATGGTCCTCCTCACAGGCTTACCCAAACCCAGTGATGTCACACAGCCACTGTCCAACAGACAGAGATGGTCTCAGCCTGAACCTGTATCTAGGGTCTTAACCCAGTCCTCAGCAATGGGAGGGAGTTCCCTAACAATCTGTGCATATCTGAAAATAGCAAGTAAGTGGCTGTAACCATGGTGGTCTAAATATCTTACAGAGTTAGGGAGAAGTGACTTTGTCTATTAGATCAATTACTGCATGCAGGAACAGAAGACCTTCATCAGGTCTTTTTA
This sequence comes from Gorsachius goisagi, assembly GCA_018403395.1. Taxonomy (NCBI): domain Eukaryota; kingdom Metazoa; phylum Chordata; class Aves; order Pelecaniformes; family Ardeidae; genus Gorsachius; species Gorsachius goisagi. The sequence continues at coordinate 5,530 of BOSO01007767.1, forward strand.
AGTCCCTCTCTTCTTCTCTGTTGCTGTACACAAATCTCAAGCCAAAGTGTGTTGTCATTTTTGGAGTATATTAATTCAGATTAAAATTGAGATTAATGATCCTTTTTAAAGAAATTACACATTCAAGCATAGCACTTGGTCTGAAGGCCAATTTACCCATGTTGTAGTGTTCTGGGACCTCTGGAAAATTATATCATATAATCACTGGATAGCAGCCCAGAAGGATTTTGATTTTGGCTAGTGTTACTGATACTTATCTCCGAATGATGGATCAGCTACATTATATAGTTCATATTTCTCATAAAACTTTTTCTCATAAATCAAGAGGGATATAGCCTCTTACATACTTCATCTAATGAAATATAGATTAGTCTGTGGGAAGATTTTTGGAAGTCAGTTAGATGAAAGTCAGTCTGTTTCTTCTCACCAGCCCTTTTTGTTAAAAAAAAAAAAAAAGAGTAGGTTACATCCATTAAAAAGGTATTAGCACAGGGATGTTTCTTGGAGTCAAAGTGAGAGATTGTTTTTCATGTATAAGCAGGAAAGTACCTGGTTCAGATTATAAACTGCTACTGAGGTGCAAAGTAATGTCCTAAACGTCCTGCTGATTGAAATCCTACAAACACATTAAATACATTTGCTTCCCTAGAGTTTGTCCAATACGGAGGGTAACCTTGTAATGCTGTTGGTACGTGCTGACACAGCACAGCTTACACGTACCTCGTGAAACCAGTGAGTTATAACTACAAAATGAGGATACCCAGCTCACACACACAGGGTGGCCGTAAGAAACTGGAGATTAATACAATTCCGCCTCTGTTCTGTGTAAGCCTCCCAGCCCTCAGCATGCATGTGGCTACTACCTTCAATTTGGTGTAAATCAGGACCAAAGCAGGGGCAAATGAGGTCTCCCAGGAGCGGTTCTCTCTGCAGGAAAGCAGCGCACAGCCCAGCTGTGGTGGTAGCAGTAGAAACCTCAAAGGAACAGGTTGCGGGGTCACCTCTGATTTCTTGCCTGCCCTCCAAGAAGCTTGCTCTCTAAAACTTCCCAGGTGTCATGAGTTCCAAGCTCCCAACCATTGACATTTACCATATGAAGATGTCCTGGTTTCAGCTGGGATAGAGCTGATTTTCTTCCTAGTAGCTGGCACTGTGCTGTGTTTTGGGTTTAGTACTACAAGAATGTTGGTAACTCACTGATGTTTTAGTTGTTGCTGAGCAGTGTTTACACTAAGTCAAGGACTGTTTCAGCTTCCCCTGCTCTGCCAGGGGCACAAGAAGCTGGGAGGGGGCACAGCCAGGACAGCTGACCCCAAGTGGCCAAAGGGTTATTCCAGACCATATGATGTCATGCTCGGAGGTAGTCTATCAGGGGGAGAGGGATCACTGCTCGGGATGGGCTGGGCATCGGTTGGCAGGTGGTAAGCAATTGCATTGTGCATCACTTGTTTTGTATATTCTGTATAATCTCTTACCATTATCATTATTATTATTGTTATTCTTTTCTCTTATTAAACTGTCTCTATATCAACCCACAGGTCTTTTTTTTTTTTTCTGATTCTCTCCCCCATTCCACTGAGGGGGGGGGGAGTGAGCAAGTGTCTGCGTGGTGTTCAGCTGCCCGCCGGGTTATACCACAATAACAGATGAGACAGGGAGCGAGGTAACCTCTGCAATGTCCTAGCACAGTCAGCTGAGTCAGGCTATGCCAGTTACCACAGGCTTTTTTCACAGGCATCACCAGTGCTAAGAGCTGGTCAGGGTGCTGGTAAAAAGGCAGTGACAGAGTTCCTAGGTGGGGGAAGATGGAGAAGAGGGTACAGCAACCTCTGGGAAAAGACAACAGCAAAGGAGGAGGGGATGTCCTGGGAATCCCTGGAGGTATTTAAAAGATGGGTAGATGAGGTGCTTAGGGCCATTGTTTAGTGGTGGAATGGCAGGGTTAAGTTAACGGTTGGACTTGATGATCTCAAAGGTCTTTTCTAACCTAAACAATTCTATGATTCTATGTGTAGTGGAAGAAAGCAGATAAAGGAACCCCAAGGGAGCAGCGGTACAGGACATGCTGGAGGATGTACCAGAAGCTAGGAGAGACTGATGCCAACCGCTGCAGGTCCATTCCACAGAGGAGTCAGAGGAGTGGTGTTAATTTACAAGAGCTGTCGTGTGTCCCAGGAAAATATTACAGGATGGACTGTGAAAGCACTGCTGACACAGAGCGGTCCCTTACTCTGCCAGGAGCTCTGAGGACTGAAGCAGAAGTCATCCACACAGTAAAGCAACACGGAGGAAGTAGCTCATCACAGTGGCTGGAAGCTGAAGAGGGCATATTAAAGAAGCAGCTCCATTCTCCCTAAAGGACATAACAGAGAGATAATAGGGATTTCCTGAGAGACCCAGCCAGAGATGATAGAAGAACACATTTCCAATTACCTACTCATCTAAAAGGTGACTAGTGGGTGTCACTCACAATCAGGCTTACAGAAACAACGCACTGTACCTTTGAGCATGGCATTTCTTGTCAAATTCATATAAAAGAAGCATAATCACAGTGTTCATTCCTCCCAGAAGCCCACTCTCATAATTTTTTAGATGCAAAAGACATCCAAGTACAGTAGCTCATACCACCCTGGCCCATAGCAATTTCTTTGTAGGGAAGTTTGGGAATAAATAATACTGTGTGAATCCCCAGATCTTTTCTACTGCAATTTGCTACTGCAGGGAACAGTTCAAATTTGTTCTTCTGATGTCCATGGATCTTGAGGGATCTGTGCCTACCACAGGACCACCAACCTCTGCTTTGGATCTCCAAGAAGACAGCAAAATGATCTGAGGACCCCCCACTACCATGAATAGCAATAGTGAGCATTTAGTACTCCCTGTACAGCTTTTTAGGGGGAGACAGTGCAATCAGAGGCTTCTCTTGGGAAGAGGAAAGGGCAATATTTGGTAACTTTCTCTCCCTGGCTTTATCTATCATCATTGTCAGTCCCCTGGTTAATTTGAAAATGGTGTATACTCCGGTGTTAACATCTGATCCTCTCCAGCCTTCTCATATATTTAGTGCTCAAGTCTTGAATGCACATGTTCCTAAAGACTCTCTTAGAAGGAAAGTAAGTTCCAAGTTAATTTCATTCTCTTCTGCTCTTCTCCTCTTCCTGATCATGGTAAGAACTTGCCCAGGTATTTAATTTTAACCTATTTGCTGTGTGGTGCTGCAGCTATTTACACACACAAAACTGCATAGAGTCAAACACTAAGTGCAGCAAAGGATCATATGTAAACTTCTCATAAGAGAGTCCAAATTTCAGGACTGAATGCAAATAGAAGTGTTCACCAGAGCACGACCGCTACCAGGAATAAAGAAGAGCATTAATGAACAAAGTTTTCTTCAAAGAATTAAGTAAATGGCAAAAGGAATAAATGACAAGGCTGACATTTTAATAGAGAACTTTCCTTCTGAGTCACAGCTGTGGGTTGTGAATTGTGTTGGGTTTATACTCAAAGGGTGTTGATTAAATTTTTTCAAATTGCTCAGCAACATGTGCTGTTTAACACACTTAGTTCATGCGTCCATAAGCTTTTTCTTTCTCATTTTTAAAGGATGTGCATTTTAGATTGCTTTGCAGTTCTTCATTTTCCTTAGATAGCAGATGCTCTTGAAAACTACCAGGCTTAAAAAAAAAAAAAAAAAAAAAAGACAGCAGAGGAAGACAAAAATGGCATTCACCCTGAAAAGTGTGAGGTTTTCCACCAAGCTAGAGAGGCTTTCCTCTGTTATTTCTACGTAAAAATTATCACCTATTTTTAACAGAAATGGATATACAGCGTGTAGATACGCTAGACTTTCCATGTGCCCTTTCCACCATTGCCAATTTGCACTCATCCCAAAGCTTTTTCTTTTTTTTTTCTAAGTTGTTTTCCAGCATCCGCTAAATATGCCTGGATGCTAATTATAAGTACCTACGTCCCAGTCATTACTATTTGTCCTGACCAATGTTATCATTGCACCTAAAGTTGAGTATTTATTCCAAATGGAAAATAATTACTCAGTTTTAAGCTTACTTTGTTACAGCCTTTGCAAGATCAGGGATAAAAGGCTTCATTAAAGTCCACTTATATGACTGAAAAACTGCTGGGTGTCTTTCACTACCAGATCTTCCTATTCAAAAAAAATTAAAAGGGAAAAGGAGAAATGTGGATGTTCTTAGGCCTTATTCTTGGTACACTGCTTTGGTCAACTCTGTGTTTCTTTGCACAGAACTGGACCACAAACATACCACATACCACTATGCTCATGGGGAATAAAAGACAGCTGTTAAATATTACCAGACCTTTTTCACAGGTTGAGGAGACTACATGGTGGAGAAACAGTTTTGGAAAATATTCCATTAGCAAGTCTCGGGCACTAAATTCTAATCCACCCTGGAGAGTCAATCACTGAAAGTAGTCATACCTTAGTACATCATTATTAAAATGAGCAGTTGACTCCCATTGGAAAGAGTATGGAAATAGCACTAATAGGTTCCTTTGTAATCTATTCTCCAAAAGACACCTTGGAGGTCAAAATTTGCAGAAATCAATATATGTTGGAACAGTCCAACTCAATCAGCTGCATGTTGTAGGTGATCAGAGGCGGACACCAAATATCACAAAGAGAAAGGAGGGCTAGAAGATAGCAAACATTGATAGTAACTTCTCAGAAACCTGCTCAATTACTATCACACTGACTAACAGCTATAGTTAATAAAATGTTTAAGAGAAAATAGTAAATACACAGATAAATAACAGTGGAGAAATGGGGACCCCACGGAAAAACATTTCTAAAATCAGCTCATTCTAGGAAGATTTATAACAAATATTATGCATCTGCTTAGCAGCGAAGCACACATGCATGTCACCTGGTGAGCTAAGAGGGCTGAGAACAGTTAAAGATAAACACAGTGCCCTGCATCTTGTTACTAAGCATGATTTCAGCACCCCTTTAACATTTAAGCAGCCCAAGCACCTAAACAAGATAAATAAGGTGATCTCAGAGATGCTATCCCCACTGCCTTACAGGAGGGCAGAATTCGTTTTTCTGAACCTCATGACATTTTGGCATGTTGCAACAATGAAGATTTCAGATCTCCTGAGAAACTGAAAGTTTTTCCCTCCATTCCTCTCCTATATTTAGTCTCTTTAACACCGTTATGTGTTGGTCTTTCACAGCCCAAATGTTACCTATTGCATGTCTAGTCATCCACTTGAGACGCCCACAGAGAATGTCTCCACCAAAATCCAACACATGTTCAGCACACAGGGAATCAGTGTCACGATGAAGAGTTTTGCATCGCTAGCCAGATCTTGGGTTTTTGCTGGAGAGTGGGTGTGGTAGATAATAATAAGAAAAGTTCACTGCTATTTCCTAAGACGTAGAATCGGTGCCATTTGTGTGGGTTTTCTTTACTACTCCCACACTTTATCCGGTCTGAGCGCTGCACAGGATTTAGCTATTTCACTTACTCAGCGGTCAGGGAATATAATGTACTTACACTGTTTGCCCAGTGATTTTCTGGCATGAATCATGAAGTTGCAGGAAGCCATATGCTTTTTCTAATTATCCATTATCCTCATTATTCAGCCACTGTCTGATTATTGATTCCAAAAAAATCCAGCTCAGCATTGACGCTTAGATTCAGCAAATGAATTTTTCAAGTGACTTTAGGTTAACTTAAATAGAAAAAAGAAATCTCACTGGCAAATTATACATTTATTAAGATAAATTACTGAGATCCTTCAGGGACATGAAATTAAAAGCAATGTGTTATGTGAAATGTTACAATACAAAGCTGGGAGATTCTTTTATCAACTTGTGCAATTTTCCCCAATGCTTTGTATCTATCTGGGACACATTCGCTCCAAAAAAATACAAGTTCCAGTCAGGAAGAAAGGAATAATGCAGGAGTTTTACTAGCAGAGATAGAGACATTCCACTCTACTCAGGGCTTGTCAGGCTGCATCTGGAGCACTGAGTCCAGTTCTGGTCCCCACAATTCAAGAAAGATGCAGATAGGCTGGAGGGGTCCAAAGGAAGGCCATGAAGATGATCAAAGGGCCGGAGAACCTGCCCTATGAAGAAAGACTGAAGGAGTTGGGTCTCTTCTCCCTGGAGAAGAGAAGGCTCAGGGAGACCTCATCACAGTGTTCCTTCCACTTGAAGGGCAGCTACAAAGAGAACAGAGGCTCTCTCTTCACAAAGAGCCACATGGAAAAGACAAGGGGCGATGGGTGCAAGTTGCTCTGGGAGAAGTTTCATCTCAATATAAGAAACAAATTTTTTACAATGAGAACAATCAATTACTGGAACAACCTCCCCGGGGGCATGCTGAAGTCCCCATCACTGGAGGTTTGCAAGGTGCAATTGGACAGAATGCTAGATAATCTCATCTAGGTTCGCTTTCCCATGACAGGTTGGACCAAATGATCTTTCAGGTCCCTTCCAACACGATTCAATGAAGAAGCACATAACAAAAGGTGCTAATGTTTTTTATTTTGCTTAAAACATTTTAGGGTGTGATGGCTACATTTTTGCAGACAGGGGATACAATCATGGATTACTCCTGAAAGCTTGAGACACACGCATTTGGCCTAGAGCCAAGCCCCCAACCCAGCCTTACACTGAGGCTTTGCTGGTGCTGTGGAGCCAGTCTGGTGTCTCCTCCATACTCTGGTGTCTCCTCCACACTCTGGTGTCTCCTCCACATGCCAGGGTATTCACGTTCTCTGATTTTAGGCCCTTACATACAGCCCCTAAACAAGGATCCCACTGCTATCTGTCTTCAGGCAGCCTCTGTAAAAGACTCTCCCTCCCCTCCACCAGATCTCCAGAATTTGCTCATCTGTCTCTCTCCCCCACTGTAGGTCTCACAGGAGTCGTGCCAGTGAAGTCAAGCAACTACTGCCAGCAGTCTTAATGGGTTCACAAACCTTGCACTGAGCACTTCTCTGCCACACTCTAAAATCTGGTTCAGTGTGTCTAATGATGATTGATGGATTGATTTTTTACTAAAATGTGAGATGAAAAATCTGACGTGCTGCCCCTTAACAAACTGGGTGTGAAAGACTTGAAGAAGTTAGAATGCATCTTGGAAATAATTCATGAAAAAGTACAACTTGTTAACACTGCCACCATCGCTGCAGAATACAGAGTGCTTTCTGGGTATGTGACATGCTTCATCTCCTACACATGAAAGGATTTAACAAAAAGCCAAGTAACACAGATGAGACGTGCTGGAAATGCACTAAAAGTAATTGCACATGTCATTCTGTTTCCATGAAAGCAATAACCAATCCAAATCTATTCCTCTGGCCTCATTGCTGAACCTCTAATGATGAGATGTAGCCAAAATGAAGAAGGGATGCAAAAACAATTGTCAGGACATAACGAGTTGCACTCAAGCAATTGCAGAAATTATGGAACTGGCAACACGTTTCCTCTCTCCAGCCAAGAAGGCTGGCCAGAATTACGCAGCTCATGAGCTGGATCCATACTACAACTACATTCACCAAGATGATAGAAATCCTCAGCTCTGGTTAACCAGGACTAATCTCTGGCCAGCCTGGAGCTGGATAGTCTCTGTATCATTCTCCCATCTCTGTCAGTTATGAACAACATGTATGGCAGGTGACTTCATCCCAATTCACATCTATATCCTATTTCTCCTAGCTGAACAATATTATTATCTTAAAATAACCAAGGAAAAATATTACTAAGAATAAGGTGGGAAATTGTGACCAACATTCAGTACAAAAACTCTGCTTCACCCTCTCTTTATGACCTCACAGGCTGTCAGATCTCATTTCTTTCTTATAAACTGAGATTTCTAGGGTTTTTAGCTTTTTACAGGTATTTTGAAATCTCTTCTGGAGACTTTGTAATAATACACTATGAGGTGAGCCAAATCTGACAAGGAGGAGGCGGGGAATACTGGAAGGCAAGATACGAGCTAAAATCCAGGAAAGGAGCTTCTTCATGACCTCCTACTAATTTCTGACATCACTAGTCAGTGATATTTAGTGAGGTTATGCACAGAAGTTTGCAAATAAGCCACACAGTATTATCCCAGCATATGCCATTCATGCTATGTGATGAGAAATAGAGGAGTCATACCTGTGACTGCTAGAACATCCTCCCTGTCCTTACTCGATGAGGAGAAAAGCTTGAGCTAAACCTGCCTGGATTCCTCCCATAGCCTTCCCAATTCTCTTAAACAGCCATGAAACTTCTGCTCATCTTTCTGAACTCTGCAGTTCTACCAAGTTTTGATTCTGAAGAGTAGGAAAGACATTTTCTCAGGATTTAACGCAGTAAAGATTGGGCCAAATGTAGAGCCTGCAGCTAGAGAAATTGGACACTTGTTTGCTCCTCTAAGTTATTTACTCCAGTTTATCTTTCAGTTTGGTGGCAGGTTGCCACCTCTTGAGAACTAGAAAGTTTATCTTCCAGCATGCAGTTTCTACAGCATGGAGTTAACAAAACTTTCAGCTGTTTAATTGATTCTTGTCACTTTTCAGCCATCTTGCTTCAGTAGGAGTTTCCAACTTGTTTCTTCTGGCTCCTGAAACAACTTTATTTCTCATGGACAATTAGCCTAATGTGACAAAAGCCCTTTGCTTTTCATTAAAATATTTCACGGCTTGAACACTTCAGTAGTGTTGCTGAGAGAGGGCTCACCAGAAGTGTTTGCCGTTCTATGCACTTTATGGACTTTAAGGCTACAATTGTATGGAGAGAAGAGAATAAAAGCATTTGCTGGACTAGGCCAGAATGGCTTCCTACCTTGTAAAGTGCATTTTGATAGTATCTTATTTTACAAAATCTTTTTCAGTTTGGAACAATTATTTTTTATGTAAAGCCAGATTTTGCTTGACTTGGCTTATTTTTTAGAATTAATGGTATTTGCATTAGGCAGTGCAAATTCTGCAAAACTTTGTCATTTCTCAACATTGCTTTGGAAGGGGTTGACATTTTTGAGAGATTTTGACTTCTGCTACAGCAGTGTAGTGATGGACTGACAGCTAGCCCTCCAGTTAATGCTTTGAAGTGAACCATATGAGCATTCATAACCAGGGACTAGAAATATTATTTGTGGACTTGAGACCTATCATGACGTTCATAGAAGGTAAGTATCCAACTCATTCAATCACCTGTGAAACAAAACATGCTTTTCTGAAGGTGTGGCACTCTCACTCCTTTTGCTTTATAATACCCTGGGCAGAGAGTAACATGCAAAGTATATAGACAGGTCTCTAAACAAGGCCCTCCCAAGACTGGGCCAGGGAATACGGCTGCCTTGCACCCTGACAAGCTATTGCCAGTCACCCTGACTCTGTTGCCCTTGATTTTGTAGCTTTACAGCTGGAGCTGTACTGAGACCTTGCAGGTCCTCCCCGTCCAACTTAGGCTTCCAGCATGGCAGAGGGGGAGAAGAGAAGTCAGGCAGAGTGTGGTAGGCTAGGTTGAATGCATGCACAGAGTAGGTGTGAGCCTAAGGCACAGGGCACCTCACATCTCAAAGAGACACAGGAACTGAAGGAACAAGAATGCCAGGATATGAGCCCTTCTGGGGTGAAGTTACCCATAAACAGGTCCTATCTCTCCAGCAATAACAAATTGGCTGAGGGCCAAGGTGGAAAGGATGACTTGAAGGTCAGGGAGGCAATATCCTGAGAAATTCAGCTGCCCTCACAAAGCACCTTCCATCTTTTTCCTCTCACACCTCCCAGAGCTCCACTAATCCTCCCTGTATCACCTCCTGCCCCTCTGAAACCGTCCTGACACATGGCAGTGCCCTCCCGTTGAACCACTGCCATGCTGAATTTTGCTGCTGTCACTGGTGGGCTCTGCGCTCTCTGTTTCACTTAGCATTGGCAGCTCCAAGCCATCCCGAGACACATTCTTCTGTGGCATGCAGAACATGGAAAGTTCTTCAACCCCCAGTGGAGGAAAGTAGATGGAGAGGAGTCAAAACTTTTAACTGAGATTAATCACAGTTCTGAAAACATGCATTTGCAGTACTTCAAACTTTCACCCATGCACTCTCTTCAAACTAGGGCAGCAGCCCTTGGAGAGCAATTGAATTTAATTGGAGATCCATTTGCCATTGCCTGTCCCCTCCATGACACCGAGTCACCGTGCATTATTGCACCTCGCAGATAAATGTTCCAAACTGAAGGAAAGGAGCAGGTAAATAAAGCAAAATATTTAACACTGTGAGCAGCATTGACATTTACTAGTGGAAAAAGCTTTTCTCAGAAATTGGACTTGATGTTACATTGTTTTTATGGTGGTGTTTTTTTATGGTGGAAACTCAGACACAATATCTATGTGATTCCTAAATGGAATAGATATGAGCTTCAAAACTAAAAATAGGCCACATTCATTTTTCCTAAAAATTGTAGAAAGCTCTTCAAAGATCATAGGCCAGCTTTCAAGCCAAAAAAAGAAAGCCTGCGGTCAGTTTTCCTAACAGAAGAGGCTTTTTATCTCTCTCTAGGAAACTCAGACTCTCAACTCAGAAGCCTTTGAGCTGATTTGTTCTTTAATAGTATTTTAAATCCTATCATTGTCACAATGAGCCAAACTCAAGGGCAAAAGCCATCTCTGTTCAATGGGCTGATTGGTGAGGCACTTTCTGACTTTACATGTTGGCAAGAAAAGAAAACCATGGGAAAAGACAGTGAAGGGAAGAAATGTCCTTCATCTCTGGGCAGTTATAAAGATGTCTCTGCTGATAATCTTTCAATAGGAAGGTAACTCAAGGAATAACTGCCTGAAGGGAAAGAGCTCGCTCAGCTTCCTTTCGGACACTTTGAGTGTCTTGGTTTCTTTAGTGTAGTTCTTCACATGTGAAACGTAACACACAACCCCCATGCACGCTGCAGAACAGCCTCAGATGTCAACCTGTGCCTGTGTCTCCAAGCTGTAGGAGCACAGGCCTAGCAGGTGTCTGCTGCCCCAGGTGAAGAAGAGGAAGAGGACTAATCTTTCTTCATTCCATGGAGTTCAGCATCGTTATCTGAACCCAATCCATCCTATCTTTTTCAGGAGCTCCTTATTCTCTCCAGTACCAAAACCTGCAGGCATTTCCTGCAGAATTGGGAAGAACCATGGGTTAAGTACTGTTTAACTTCTGTAATGACCTTGTCATGTAAGAGGAAGCAGTCATGGAGTTTGGTGAGCCAGTGACCACACGTATATCTGCTTTAGATTGAGCTGAATTGTCCTGTAAGCTGCCTTGCAAGCTCAGACCTGTTCCCCACCCTTAAGGGTGGAGCACTGTTTGAGATGACCTTGAGGATCCCACTTGGCTTGCCACTTTCTGGAGCTGCCATTCCAGAAAGGCACACACTTCCAGCAGTTGGCACATCATATCTGCTAGATCCTCAGAGAAGTCACAGACATACGAGGGCATTTCACAGAGCACCAGGTGACTGTATGTAGGGAATTGAATGTCCACTGACTATAACAGGATGCATCTACCTTTAGACACCTGAACTGACATGCCCACACAGTGGAGCTGAATCTCAGCCCATCTCTGCCAGTAACACAAGCTGGGACATCACTAGTTCTCTTGACTGGTGGAAAAAATGCAAAGTAATCTATCTTAAGCTAATATCGAGGGGCAGATCTCAGAACTGTTCTATGTATTTCTCTTACATTTCCTACATGGTACACAGCCTTGAGTGCGACAGCCTGATGGATACAGCTTAGAGGTGTCTGTGATCCAGGCACTGCTGGGAGAACAAATTTATCCCCAAAATACATTACATGATTCCCATTAAGATGACACTTGGTGAATATGGTTGAGGTCCAGCCCATCCCCTAGATACATAAAGATATAATTGCCCATATATAGACACAAGTTATTTGATGTGCCCAAGGATATGTTGTCTTGTCATCAGCTGCTAGCCCAGAAGGTCACAGGTCTCCCATAGCTCTTGCACCCTATTCGCCAGCCCCCTCCCTGCCAGGCTATTCCTGGATGCCTCAGATAACATTTAGATAACTGAATTAAGTTCCTGGTGCTTACAGACCAGAGCTTGAGATCTCAAAACCAAATCATTGCTCCCATGAGGCTTCTTCTCATTCCTAGCAATCAGTTTGCATTAAGAGAAACGATAGCTGTGCCTTACAGTGTGTCATGTCATCTTTATTCTTCAAGATCAGCAGTCTCATACTGTGCCATGATTTCACTGCATTTATGAGAGTATGTCCAGACATCAGCATTATCACCAGAGACTTACTTTTTTATGGTAATGTTTTAAAATCTTGAACAGTTTTCCAGAGTGCAAATCACATTCAGTCCTGTTTTTGTTTCCTAATATACACAAAAACTGGTGGAAAATAATGACTCTTTCTTTCGTGGTTGAGCTTCATGGCTGCGCAGGAAAGTTACATGTTTTCTTCCAAACATGTCTCTTTGACAAGGGAGCTAAACACAGCAGGTCATGAAAACAGTTTCAGTGCAGGTCATGAAAACAGATTCAGTGCTGTACTTTTCAAACTGCAGGTTCATTTCCCCAGTAGAAAAAAATAAAGTAAGTGCTATCATTCTTTTATGAAAGACCACCTTTTTAGCAGTGTAGGCCATAAGCATAGGGTCAAATCTGTAGGAGAAGTGATTTCTATGACACAGAGTAGTACTTTAACAAAGGGACACTGATTTTTCTCATCTGACCTTTGCACTCTTTTTGTGATATAAATTTATGCAAATGTAGATGATTACCTGTAGACAACTCTTTACAATTTACACTTTTTTGGCTTTTTCTGTTTTGTAATTAATCCACTTTCAAAGACCCAATTTGCAAAATGAATATAAGTTATGTGCTCTTTGGAAAAAAATTGTGCTAAAGTTTTTCAATGCCAAAACCTATGTGATGTGGTATTAATTACTGTATTAGTAAAGTTAATTACTGTACTAATAAAACGTATTGAGCATTCTTTTTTATCCTTATGGGAAACCATGTAAATGCAGTAATTCTAAATCAAGCTAAGAAGTTGTAAGAAGAACTTTCTTCTTTCACTACAGGAGAGGTAAGGTTGAATTGCTGAATTTAGTTTAAGTTAATTTTCCATATGGTTGCTCCAGATGCAAGCTTTTTATGATGACCAGTCTGAAACTAATGAATGTTCAAGACCCAAGTTCTCGCCTCACCTCCTGCCCACCTGACCCTCGTGCCTCACTGAGGCTCACACCAGTAAGAAGCCATAATGCACAAGCAAGGACAAGACAGACCGCCTAAACCAGAAGCAAAAGATGAGTCATACACTCTCACTAGGAGCATCTGGTTTACACCTATTTACACTTATAATTCAACAGTAATTTCTTATATTTTATCATCTGTTTTCAAGGAATGGCATTGAAGAAAGCTACATGGGTATCAGGTTCTCATTAAATACCTCCTCCTACTACTGAGCACAGCAGAAGAGAAACAAGCCAAAGACAGCTAACACGTGAACCTAACCAAAGCTAGTCTTCTAGTACCAACACAATGTGGATTCAAGACAGCACTGGGAGATTAAATCAGCTCAGAGTCACTGATAGAGGAACTCCCTCCATGAAGAAAAGAAAGCTGGTATCTATTCTCATCTTCCTGGGCCATTTGATGTGGGTGAGGTCTCAGGAGAAGTAATGGGAATCTAATGTAATAGGGGATAACAGACACAGTACTTCTTTTGATGGAGAGTCATCTAATAGGTGCTCACAAAAGACTGAACCTGCACCTCCCTTACAGAAATGTGAAGGGCTGGCTGGCTCTGTGATCCTTCTTAGCAGCCATATGCAGCCCTGAGTAAACTGGTTAGACCAAGCAAGCCCAACACCAGCAATAAGCAGGGGAGGTACAGCTTTACCCACCATGAGATACAGACATTTCCTGTCACCAAATCGACCAGAAGCTGTTGCAAGGACAGATAAGATGAAGAAGAGTCAGCAGGAGTCAAACCTGAGCATTGTCTCTATGCCAGTGGTGAGCAGAGGAAAGGCAGTGATGGGTTTAACACTGGAGAGCAGTGTTACTTCTGTAATAGGTGCCCACCAGGGATCAGTTCATCCTGCAGATTAGGAGAGCTTGGGTTGTCCTCATTGATGTTAAGCCCTTCCATCTTGGTATGGAAAGCTACAGGACCCTCAGCAGATCCCTCCAGATTTTCCTTACTCACCTTCTTCCAGGCTGGCTGGAAAGTGTGTTAAACCAGAATGGGACTAAAATAAGCAAACAAAACAACCTTGGGATTTCCACATGAAGTCCAATCTTCCCAAGCATCATCTTCCTCTCTTATGCTTAGACAAAAGTGGGCCAACATTTTTCAGTCCTGTCTGTTGAGACAGGGAAGAAAGAAAGGCAAAAAATCCTTCTTGCCTGACAGATTCAGTCCAGTGTTACCATAAATGATCTGTGTTCCTAGATCCTGTTTTGACTGGCTGAGAAGCAGAGGAGGTGGTAAGTCAGCTGGCAGACTGTGTCACCCCGTGCTGCAAAGTTCCTATATCCTGTGCCTAAGGTAAAAATAACCTATTTTTTTTCCCAAAAAGGGAGACTTAATTGAAGTAATAATACATCAAGACCAACTGCACACTACACTTCAGCAACACCGATCAGCAAATCAATTTCTGTTCACTCAGAGTACTGCTTTTGATTTCTCTGCTGAGGCTTCAATGGTCTGAAAGAAATGCTTTCCAAAATTCTCAGGATGAAGGCTGTGGCAGGCAATTATATTCAAAGGGTCAATACAACTATCTAGAAAAGGGGTCCAGCTTGTCCATGCAGAAAAGACAATGTCTTTTGGGGCTGAGTCAGGTAATGAAGTGAAGTACCCCAGTAGATGGGGACCATTGTAGCCCTGGCACATGGTTCTTCCAGACAAAGCAGGTTGCTTTGACTCTGTCATCTCTATACATATAAATACATGTAAATATATGTTTATTTTTCTTTAAAATCCTTCTGGAACAAGACATGTCACTGCATTCATTTCCATTCCCCAAGTGCGGAAAGGAAGAGAGAACAAACAACACATGACAGATGTTATTAATATTTCATAAAGTGCAGTTAGAAGACATTCAGATACTAAGTGATAATATCTATAAAAACCTCAATAGAATAGACTTCACAGTAGATCACACAGGTAAGACACGGCCTAACAAGAAATGTTGGTTAAGGCTTCCTTCGCATGCACTGCCTGCTTCCCCCAACTCAGGGGTGGTTATCCCATACATCGAGGACCATGGGGGAACATCCCCGTTCCAGGAACGCATCATATGCACAGGAAGATGCACATGGCACAGGAGCTGTGGGTGTTGTTAGAAGTCTGTTATCTGGAGAAGATCAGATGCTGGGTTTCTCACATCCACCTGAAGCATGCTGACTTTGAGAGAAATGCATTCCACAAGGCTCCGGAGAATCAGACCCGTCTGGTGTCCCTACGAGACCTTGTTCAGAAAGGAGCTTCCTTTCATCCTCTTTTGAACACTTCTGTCCACCATATATCAGAAGCAAAATAGGATTTGTAGAGAGACGTAAATCCTCTTATTAGGCAGCTGGAAAACACAGCAAAGCTTTCAGGCACAGAAGCTGCCTTTCTGCTCTAAGTTTAACATGCTAGTGTTAATCAAGCAGATTATTTCAGAGTAAAGGTGGCTGGTATCTGCAGAGCCAGGGAGGAGTGTTAGCAAAAGATAATAAGGTTAACAGAGTGAAAGCCAAGTAATTATCACCTGAGGAACACTAAGATGTTCCAGGGCAAGGGAGGAAGAAAACCATAATATGACATAGATCCCAAATCTTTTCAATATCCAACAAGTTTTTGAATGTTATCATCTTGACTTTTCTTTTGAAGATATCTTGCTGTTATTATAAAGAGCAATGCGTTTAATGATTTTACTTTGTTGAGGTGAAATAAATGCTTGTAATGAAATAAATCCTTCAAACCAGTGATGCTGATTTTGTTTAATCTTTTTGCCAACCCCCACATAAAACCAAAAGGGCTGATCCTCTTTCCATTGAAGTCAACAGCAAAAACCTGTAACAGCTTCAGTAGGAACAGGATTAGATTCTGAATTAGGACCAGAAACATTGTTCACTCACCTATCCCAAACACTGATCCTTCTGAAAAATCAGATCCAGTATCATCCAGAACAGCTGAGTTTTTCTTAAGCAATCTTTTATAACATTAATGGGCACCCCTTCAAACAGCCATCGTGGATAAAATTTAATGCTGGAAGATAGACAGCAGCAGTTTGGAAGCAGTAGATTAATGTTCTTGCTGTGCTATTTGGCTTTCTTGGTTGTTTTTTTTTAATTAGAATTTACTTTTTAACAGGGAGATGTTTACGACAGAGTCAAGTGAGAACGGATGTAGACAGAAGCACAGCCATAATTCTATCCTGCTAGTCCTGTCCCTTGGAACAGTCAATAAAATCACCTTTTCTCATCAATCGCCGTATTGCCTCAGAGCCATGCACAACAGCTGAGAACCATCCCCGAGCACTGAGTTGGCACTTTCCCTCCTGTCTTGTATCTCATCAAATTATTTTTCTTTCCAAAACTCTATCTTTCTATCCTGAAACAAAAGATGTGAGCTTTGATACTACTTTGATACTAGTTTCATACTACAGGTATGGAATGCTGAAGCTAGCATTCTGGCAGGGGTGGCAAAACCCTTGGAGTGATGCTGCTAAATCCTGAAAAAAATAGGTTGGTTTGCTGCTGGTTATGGAGACAGAATTGTAAGGAGGGAGTAGTTATGAACATGGGGTAATTTTATCCTGAGAATGATGAAATTTGGGGATGCCCATATGTCAGAGGAGAATTAAACCAACCCTGACCTGATTTTGTGGGTTCTCAGCCTGTTGCTGGTTGTGATTTTAAAATCTTACAAATTCAAACCTATCTATCCTGAAATCTCCCAGTCCAGTCTGACTTGATGCTAGAAGCCAGGGCAGTGCAAGCAGAGAAACTTTTCAGGACAGAGGGAAGAAATTTAAACCAATGTAAGAAGTCCAGTTAAGACTGAGGCTAAAGTGTTTCTATCTGAAATTCTTCAAAAATTACAAGAGAAAAAAGCTGAATTGTCCTTTCACTTCAGTGGAGGTCAGCAGATTTTCTCAGATCCCCCTTTTCCCAGATGAATTAATTTGTCCATAAGTAAAAGATTTTCACTGAATATTGGCAATGTTTCTAAGTACATCACTGTCATTGCCAAAACTGAAATTTCTGAGCTTCAGCTTGGATATGTCCTTTATGAGTTTTGCATATTCTGCCTCAGAACATCTAGCATCTATGACTTCCAAGAAATGTAATGACCCAAAAAGAGAAGAGTAGAAGGGAGGCGCCAAAACTGCATTTGATTATTTTACGAATCCTTCAGAACACTCAAAGCAAGACAATATTACTTATGGTAACATACTGCTTGGATATGGTTAGTGTATGCAAAACACCATACCGAGTGCCAGGCAATTTTACTAATACTACGGATGGTAAAACTTGTTTGGAACACAAGCAAAGGCAGTGTGTGTATCCACTTCAGTATTTTATTTGGGAGCAGGAACGTGCATTGAAGGGAATCTCATGCTGATCTAGATGACACAGCTGCATCAGGACGTGTGAATTAGATTACTTATGGATGAGACGAAGCCAGTGGCACCTAATGATATCCAATTCACTCTCTGCAGAATGGCCAGATTGTAGAAGCAGATTAGAGCTGAGTCTTCTCCATCAAAAAAACCCCACCTTGCTAGACCACTGTGTCATCAGGTTCAACTATTTATGGTGTATCCCCCACTTACTATCTCATATGCACATGTAAATGACTGCCAATAGAGAATTTCTGACCCTAGAAGAGTGAGGGGAAATCTTGCTATAAACAGAAAGAAATGTAGAATTTCTTCCCAGGTATATTTTGATAATTATGCTTGTAATTTTCAGACCCACACAACACAGTCATGTCCTTAGTCCTTCTCATGGGATCACTTCATGGAGAGCAGAGCTGACTTAGGATCACATTTTAAGTCACAAATGGTTTAGGGCTGGGAGAACACTCAGGGGAGGCCATATATGTTGCACTGTCCATATGGTCTCCTTCAGGCATCTGCTTTTTTCTTCTGTCAGAAATGGGATACTGAACTAGGTGAACCTTGGGTCTGACTCCACTTGACCACTCATGTTGCAGGAGTTCTCAATAAGCTCTGGACAATGCGTCACCTTGGTCTGGTCATTCCACTCCTAGTGCCATCACTGGTGTCTCTTTCACCATGCAAATGGCATTAAAACATCTGATACTTCAGGCTGTCAATTTTTGATACGTCTGGTGAAAAATGCCTTGAACCTGGGACTGTCATTGCATTGCTGATTTTGAAAGTTCATGATCCAAATAATGGATCTTATTGTCTATTTTATTTTGTTTTTAAAGGACCTACCACCTTTGAGATCTTGAAGTTTCCCCTTGCATTAAGAGAAAGAAAGCAAGCAAACAAAACAGAATCATAGAATCATTTGGTTGGAAAAGACCTTTAAGATCATCAAGCCCAACCGTACCTGTACTGTTACTACTAAACCATGTCCCTAAGCACCTCATCTATCCGTCTTCTAGATACCTCCAGGGATGGGGACTCAACCACCTCCCTCAGCAGCCCATTCCAGAGCCTGATTACCCTTTTGGTAAGAAATTTTTCCTAATGCCTAGCCTAAACCTGCCCTGGTGCAACTTCGGGACATTTCCTCTCGTCCTATCACCTGTTACCTGGGAGAAGAGACCAACCCCAGCCTCACTACAGCCTCCTTTTGGGTAGTTGTAGAAGGTGATAAGGTGTCCCCTCAGCCTCCTCTTCTCCAGGCTAAACAACCCCAGTTCCCTCAGTCACTCCTCATCAGACTTGTGCTCCAGACCCCTCACCAGCTTTGTTGCTCTCCTCTGGACATGTTCCAGCAACGCAACATCTTTCTTGTAGTGAGGGGCCCAAACCTGAACACAGCATTCAAGGCACGGCCTCACCAGTGCTGAGTACAGGGGCACTATCACTTCCCTACTCCTGCTGGTCACACTATTTCTGGTACAAGCCAGGATGTTGTTGGCCTTCTTGGCCACCTGGGCACACTGCTGGCTCATATTCAGTCAGCTGTCGACCAACACCCCCAGGTCCTTTTCTGCCAGGCAGCTCTCCAGCCATTCTTCCCCAAACCTGTAGTGTTGCATGGGGTTGTTGTGACCCAGGTGCAAGACCCGGCATTTGGCCTTGTTGAACCTCATACAATTGGCCGCAGTCCATCAATCCAGCCTATCCAGGTCCCTCTGTAAAGTCTTCCTATCCTCAAGCAGATCAACATTCCCTCCCAACTTGGTGTCCTCTGCAAACTTGCTGAGGGTGCACTCAATCCCCTCGTCCAGGTCATTGATTAAGATGTTAAACAGAACTGACCCCAACACTGAGCCCTGGGGAACACTGCTTGTGATTGGCCTCCAACGGGATTTCACTCCATTCACCATCACCTTTTGGACCCGGCCATCCAGCCCGTTTTTTACCCAGCAAAGAGTATACCTGTCCAGGCCATGGGCAGCCAGTTTCTCAAGCAGAATGCTGTGGGAAACAGTGTCAAAGGCTTTACTAAAATCCAGGTACACTACATCCACAGCCTTTCCCTTGTCCACTAAGCGTGTTACCTTGTCACAGAAGGAGATCAGGTTAGTCAAGCAGGACCTGCCTTTCATAAACCCATGTTGACTGGGCCTGATCTTCTGGTTGTCCTGGATGTGCTGTGTGATGGCACTCAAGATGATCTGCTCCATGACCTTCCCTGGCATCGAGGTCAGACTGACAGGACTCTAGTTCCCTGGAGCCTCCCTCCAGCCCTTCTTGTAAATGGGCATCACATTTGCCAACCTCCTGTCAAGTGGAACTTCCCCAGTCACCCAGGACTGCTGATAGATAATGGAAAGGGGCTTGGTGAGCACCTGTGCCACCTCCCTCAGTACCCTTGGGTGGATCCTGTCCGGCCCCAGAGACTTGTGTATGTCTAATTGGCCGAGAGGTGTTTCCTCTTGGATCATGGTAGCTTTGCTCTGCTCCCCACCCCTGTCTTCTGGCTCAGGGGGCTGGGTACTTGAAGAATGGCTGACCTTACTATTAAAGACTGAGGTAAAGAGGGCATTAAGTACCTCAGCCTTATCTTCATCCTTTGTCACTATGGTTCCCCCTGCATCCAGTAAAGGGTAGAGATTCTCCTTGGCTCTCCTTTTGTTGTTAATATACAATAGAATAGAATAGAAACATTTTTTATTATCTTTCACAGAATTGGCCAA
>BOSO01007768.1:0-30223 GCA_018403395.1 Gorsachius goisagi
GGGCCGCCCGCACCACAGCTGCTCCAGGCGGAGGCGGGGGCCCCCAGCCCAGCCCAGCAGCCACATCCCACTCCACGAGCCGGCACCGAGCCCGTCCCCGGGGACGTGGGCCACCATGTCCCCCCAGCACAGTGGTGGTGGCAGGGGGTGACACCCAGCCTGCTGATGCGGTGGGGGCAGCAGTGCACATGGGTCACGGCGATTTGCCTGGTGAAGGGCAACGCTGGGCAGGGTGCCTTGCCTGCGCAGCTGCCTTGCTGCCAGGCCTCCAGGCTCAGCAAAGGCCCCAAACCCACCCTGCCGCAGCCCAGCAAACGTCTGGATAATCCGGACTGTGAGCAGGAGACAGGCAGGGGCTTGCTGCCAGCCCCCGTGCATGCCAGCACCCAGGGGGCCAGCCCAGCCTGGCTTTATCAACCTCGTTATAAGTTAACTCCCAAGGTCAAGCAGCCCGGGAGGGTTTGCGGAAACATTAACGGGGGGATGATAAGTGTGAGATGGATGAGCTGTGCCCGGTGGCGGCACCACCCCTGCCAGCCCACCGGTGAGGGTGGCAATGCTGACCTGCAGCAGAAAGCCCCCTGGGCTGTGTCTGGGGCGAGCCACAGGGGTTGGCAGGAGGCTCCTTGTCCCCTCTCTGCCACCGCACAGCTCAGGGCCCGGGTGTCCCCAAACACCGGTGGCAGTGGCAGTACCACAGGAGCAGGGGCTCCCTGGGACACGGGGCTCAGCTTTGCCCGCTCCCTGCCTGGGCAGAGCCGACCCCCCGCCCCGGCACTACCAAAGGCATCAGGCAAGGATGCTGGCAGCGGGGACCATGGGGAGGAGCAGGGCGCAGGCAGCCGGGGATCCATGCTCCCCACCCAGCTGCTGGAGGGGAGCCAGCAGAGCATTCTCCAAATTTCAGCAATTTAACAGTTGCGAGCAATGGGCGACACAGATGTGTCCTAGAGGGGCACAGACAATGAACTGCTTGGGGACCAAGGGATGAAGAGAGGGGACACGGGACATCTTGCGGCTACTGAACAACCTATCCTGGGTGCTGGAGCCAAATTCCGTCCCCTGTTGGTGGCCGCAGCCCTCACCTCTCCATGCACTCCCTGACGCCCGGCCCTGCCTGCCGGGAGGTGGGGAGGGAGCAGCGGGAAGGCGCGCAGGAGCCAAACGCTGCACCCACCTCTCTGGGGGCCCAGGGCTGCGAGGCCAGCGCTGCTCCTCCCCTCTCGTCTTCTGCCTTCGCCCCGCTCTCCCTGCCCAGCACCGCAAGGCGTTGGCGGCTCAGCCCTGGCCTGGATGCCAGTCGGGGAGAGACCCAGCGGCTGCCCAGCCTGCGCAAGGGGAGAGAAGAAGGGCCCTGAGATCCCCGCTCCCCTCCCTGGGATTGTGGGAGCATGGCAGACGAAAGGTGGGCAACGCCAGGGTGGTGGTGGTGTCTCTCCCCCTGCCCCATGGTGGCATTTTTGGTGGTGGAGGGCACACAGGGCTGAGCAAAGCCGAATCCCACCGGCAACACCAGTTAGCACAGGGTTTGGGAGGTGACGGAGCAGAACCTCAGGGAAAAGTGAGGTGCCCAGGCTCAAGGCAGTGAAAAAACTCCAGGGAGAAGCCAGGCAGCCGGGTGGCTTCCTCCTGCCTGCCCACCGGATCTGCCAAGCCTCGCCATAGCACCTCAAGTGCCAAGTGCTGCTGGTGGCGGCCAAGTCCCCCAGGAACAGGGAGCAGAGTGCGAGCGGCCGGGGTGCAAGCACGGTGCCTGCACCAGCCCCGTTTGGGGCTACCGGCCTCGCTCAGCCCTGGCAGCCCAGCAGTGCCCCACCGGAGCTGTGCCACAGGAACGTGGGTGGTGCTGGGGCACACCGAAGGCTCCTCAGCCTCCCCTTGGTGACAGGGACCAGGCTCCAAGAGGGACACAAAGCACAGAGGGTTGCAGCCGGGTGGCCCCGTCAGTTTTGGGAGTCTCACCAGGCTGCCAAGATGGCAATGCCAAGTGGCAGTATGGCAGTGCCACAGCAGTGTGCAGAGCTGGGGGAGCTGACAACAGAAAGAGATGTGCCCCTACAGTGCAGGCAGGGCAGGGCTGGCTGCAGGCAAAGCCACCGTGGTGCGGCAGGACCCCAGCGCTTCCCAGCCCTCTGTTACCTGCTCGGGCTCCATCTGCTCCAGGGTATCACAGTACACATCCCCCTCGGAGTCACTGGTCACCTGGCTGCCCTCACACAACTGGGTGGCAGGAGCTGGCCCACCTCCTGGAAAGGAAGCACATGGCTCAGCCATGGGCAGAGAGACATTTCAGCCATGTCTGGAGGGCAGGAGAAGCTCAGCGCAGCCACAAGGCAACAGGTCCACAAGCAGGCAGGAAGGCAGCGTCTGCGTGCACGACGCGAGGCAGGAGGAGAAGGAAACTGAGGCACAGAAAGGAACCAGCTGTTACTCCTCCCCGGATCATGGCTGTGAATCCAAGGAATTCCTCCTGCTCCCACCCACGGTGTTGCAGAGCCCTGCTCACAGGCAGGCACGCCCCAACGCGGTGCCATTTTAGGGTGGGTTTCTCTGCTCACATGCAGCTCCCACCTGGGGAGGGGGCTGCCACAGCAGCCAACCAAAATCCCAGCACAGTGGGGAGCCCCTCCAGTGGGATCCACAGCCTTGCTGCTCTGGTGGGGAGCCGGTACCATTCACACAACACCAACTGCCAGCAGGGTGACACTGCCCAGCTCCACGCAAGCTGCCAGCCCAGGCGTGCTCGAGGATGGGCATGGCCTGGATGAAGGCACTCACTTGGTGACCATATATGCTCCTCGGGGGAGGGCTGGGGCAGCGGCAGGAGGAATGCCTCCCCAGAGCACCCTACCCAACCCTGGGCACAGCAAGAGGCCCATCCAGGCCAAGAGAGCTGCACGTGCCCTCAAGGGAACGGTGCCGAGGGCTGGACCCGTCATAAGTTCCAGCTCGCTGTGACTCGGGCAACACCTCAAACGCCAGCGGGGTTGGACCAGGCATGCCAGAAGCCAACAGCTCTGGGGGAGGACAGAGGCCCAGCCCTGTCGCTGGTGCCTCCTCCGTGGGGTCTCTGCCGAGTGCTGGCCACACCAGGGAGACCAACCTGGCACGTGCTGCCCATTCTGCTGCTCCCCAGGTAGGGCAGCTGCAGGGTGCTCCAGCGCTGGGCTGCTGGCTGGGTCGTCCTGGCAGGGGTCGGCCGTCTGCTCCTGACTGCCTGCACAGAGTGGAAGGGGCAGAGGAGAATTAAAGCGTTGCAGGTGCAGGCTCTCTGCGGGCTGGGCTCAGCACTTCCTCCCTGGCAGCACAGCTGGGAGACGTGGGGACACAGGGCCATTTCCCTGCCAGGCAGGCTGGCAGTCTCCAGACGCACGCCGTGGCTGGCAGAGATAGACAGGGGCTGGCTTCATTTGCCAACAGCCCAGGAATCAGTGCAAACTCAACAGGTCAGCAGGGTCTACCCACATCTCGCTCACCCAGCGAGGGGAGTCCCTGTCCCCTGAGTCCCTGCGGCA
Source organism: Gorsachius goisagi (assembly GCA_018403395.1). Taxonomy (NCBI): domain Eukaryota; kingdom Metazoa; phylum Chordata; class Aves; order Pelecaniformes; family Ardeidae; genus Gorsachius; species Gorsachius goisagi. Next base: position 3,516 of record BOSO01007768.1, read on the forward strand.
GCAGGCAGAGGGATCAGCACTGGCCAACAGCTGGGGAAACACCAATGGGTGACAGCCACTGTCCTCATCCCTGGCAGGGCACACAGCACACCCACAGTAACGAACGGAGCCTAATGCAAGAAGGGAGAGCTTCATCTAGGCAGCGCATGCCACCATCGCCTGCGAGGCTTCAAGCAGGCAGCAGCACCCCAGAGAAGGCCAGGGGATCTGGCCCTGCCTACTGCCTGGCAGAGCCCATGGGGTTAAGCCCAGACACGCAGCATTTCCAGCTGCCCCAGGGACTTTGCTCCCTGCTGCTGGCCAGGCAGGTATGTGGCAACGCTGCCCTGCCTGCGCCTTGCCCGCACATTCCCAACCTGCCTGCGCCAGGGCTGCTCTGCTCAGGGACCACCACTGACCCCAAATCCCTCAGCGTGTGTGCTATGACCCCTGAGCCTGCCCCAGGGGCTGGGTGGGTGGGTGCAGGAGGGTCCTGTCACCTTGCACATCACCACCGGGCTCCAACACCAGCCCCCCTGCACCCATGGGGCTAGCAGAGTGGCACCAGGCCCCTGCACTAAGGGCTTAATCATTGGTTCCCAGTTGCTTCAGCGTCTCGGCCTAAGTGCACAAGACGCTGGTGAAAGCTCTGCTGACTGGAGACCCGTCAGGACCCCAAACCATTCACGGTTTGAGTTGCAAGTGCCACTTTACGGTGTGTTGGCTTTGTAAATAAACAAAACCAAACCTGCTCGGACTCCCACTGCACAGCACCTCTGTTGCTTAAAAGTTCCGCAGCCACTGAGGGCACCATGCCTGCCACGCTCTGCTCTCACCTGCCACAGCAACTAAAATCACCTTTCTCCTCTGGATTACCAGTAATGAAAGCTGCAATCGCACAAAATCTGAAGGCAGGTTTGGGAACCTTAACACAAATGACTCAACAGCTGAAAAAGTTCATTGGTTTAAACCAGTTTCAGGCACCTCAGGCTCATTTGGTCCATAGATGCTACCAGGTTTAAATTTAAGTGACAGTGTCATTTGTAAGTGACACTAGTGCAGGATGACGCTCCCAAGCGAGTAATACCAGGAGTTTAGTCCCAGCTTTTACGTTCCAGAGAAAAATTATGTCTATTTGCCTTTCAAAGAGATTCAACATCAAAATGGCAAACAAAAGCACCTAGGTACCACAGGAAGGAGCAATCATCCCAAGGCCAAGCCTTACAAGCAACGTGTTTTCAGCATCCTTGTTGGAAGCAGGGGGTGACAGTAGCTGTCAGACACAGGACAGATGCTTGGGGACAGGTGGGGAACAACTCTGTTTGTCAGCACTCTTACAACATTAGCAAAGCGCCAACAGTTTACACCCCTGCTGCAAATATACCCCGAAAGCTGACGTGCTGCTGAGCTAATCTACTGGAGACGCAGCACAGCCAAATCTCCAGACACGCAGCCAGCAGGTTCGCTCCACGGTAGCCGACACGTTTCTGAACCACCACATCCAGCCCCTCACACACTGGGATGCTTCTCACAAGTTGGATACACCGAGGACCGCTCCAGGGGTGGGACAAGTCCCCAGCCACCTTTCAGCATGAGCCAGCAGCCACAGGCACAGAAAGGGCTGGGAAAGACTCTCCTCTAGCACAAGGCGGTCCCAGTAATCCCATTTCTCAACCCCGCCTTCTCCACATCCACTCTGCTGCAAAAATTGGCCAGCCTATCCAGATGTTTACATCAGATGACCTGCACTCCCTGTACACAGCCCGTCCTGCCCGGAGGTGTGCCAGTGCCAAGAGAAAGCACAGCCTCCCTGCTGCAACACTGCCCGGGAGCTTATCCCCCTGCTTTACCACGTACAGCGATTTGGGCCAAGGGGCAGTTGGAAGCCAAATCCCAAGTTTCCCCCTCAAAGTTTTGCGGGGACAAAGCCCAGACTGAAAATACACCTGCATCACTTGAGGAGACACTTGTCTGGCAGTGCCCAAACAAGCACCTCAGCAGCAGCTGTGTCATGGAAGGGGAGTCAGATGGGATGTGGTTGTGTCCATCCTGTCCCCCGCTCTGGCAGCAGTGGAAGGCTGTGCCCTCGGGAAGAGCGGAGCCCAGAGGTAATGGCTGTACTGGCACAGCAGCAAGCAGGAGCGATGTGCCAGGAGAGAAGAGCGTGGCATGGAGGTGAGAGATGTGCTGGGCACAAGCAGAGTGCAGGGGCTCCCACTCACCCCCCTTCCTCTTGAAGAAGGCCTCGGGGGGCCGGGGCATGTCACGGATCACCTCATAGAGCGGCTCGAAGTACCCAAACATCTCCTCCGTCGTCTCATCCATGGGCACAGTGTCAATGATCTGGGGAGGGATGCAGCTTGCGATGGGCACCACTGAGCATCCCACCCACTCTCCCCCTCCCCGTTACCTTTTGGGCGACTTTCTTCATCTCGGCCACATAAGCTGCCATCGCCTCCTCCTTGGACATCGTCCCCAGGCTGTGCCAGGCATCCCTGAGGGTGACAGCGGCTGTGAGGCGGGGAGAACGGGGGTGATTTGGACCAGAAGTGGGTCACCCCCCCACCCCCTCGGGGGGCCTTACCACTTGTACCGGCCGATGGGGTCCCAGAAGCCGGGCCTTGGGCCTTGGCAACACCCCGCCGTCGCCTGCTTGTAGTAGCTGTAGAAACGCAGCATCTCCTCATAGGAGGGCCGGTACGAACCTGCGACGCGACACGGCCTCAGCGGAGCCGGGAACGGGGCCGGGGCGCTTCGGCCGCGGCCGCCGCCACGGCCGCAGCACCCCGGCCCCGTTCCCGGACCTCTACTCACCGCTCCGGGGCAGCCCCTGGATAACCTGAACGGCAGCGCGGAACTGCGCCCCGCAGCCCGCCTCCTCCATGGCGCCAGCACCGGCCCCGACACCGACACCGGCCTCGCTGTGTGCCTCCCTCCGTGAGGGGAGAGCGCGGGGGCCAATCAGCGCCCGCCTTCCATCGGCCCCTCCGCTCCACGCCCAATCAACGCGCCGCTTCCGAAAGGGCCGCACCGCCCCTTTCCCGCCCCTTCGCTCCCTACGAGCCTCAGCCAATGGTGAGGCGGGGCGCGCGCCCCCTGCTGGAGGAATGGAGCGTGCGGCTCGGTGCCACCGCGGCGCCCCCTTGCGGTCTGAGGGCGGGGCTGCGGCGCGGCGGGAGCCGGGGCGGGAAAGGGGCGGGATGGGGTACGGGATGGTGTATGGGGATGGGATACTAGGATGGAGTACGGGGATGGTGCAGTGGGACGGTGCAGTGGGACAGTGCACCAGGACGGTGACCCTGTGCACCGGGATGGTATGCCGGGACAGTGTGATGGGGCAGTGCAATGGGATGGTGTCCTAGGATGGTGCACCGGGGCAGTGCAATGGGACAGCGTGATGGGACCGCGAGCCTGTGCACTGGGATAGTGCACCAGGGTAGTGCAACAGGGCGGTGCACTGGGCAATGCACCAGCACAGTGAGCCTGTGCCCCAGGAGAGTGCAATGGCACGGTGCACTGGGACAGTGCAACGGGATGGTGCACTGAGACAGCGCACAGAAACAGTGCTCCAGTGCACCGGGACAATGCACAAGAACAATGCAATGAGGCAACATGCCTCATTGGGGCGGTTCAGTAAGCCTGTGCAGCAGGACAGTGCAACAGGGCAATGCATTAAGCCAGTGTACATGAACAGTGCTCCAGTGCACCAGGACAGTGCATGGGGACAGTGCTCTGGGGCAACGCAACAGGACAGTGCAACGGAACAGTGCTCCAGAGCACCAGGACAGTGAACCTGTGCACCGGGACAGCGCACTGTGACATTGCACCAGGGCACAGTGCACGGGGGCATTGCACTGGGCCACCTGGGCTGTGCACCAGGACGACGCAGTCCGGCAGTGCCCTGAGCCACAGGAGCAATGCTGTGGGGTGATGCAGCAGGGCAGCCGGGCTGTGCCCTAGGACAACAGGGCAGGGGCAATGCTCTGGGGCGCTGGGATGATCATCCAGGATACTGGAGCCACGCATGGGGAGACCAGGCACTGGGACATCAGGACAAGGCATCAGGGGTGGGGGCAGTGCCATGTACCAAGGGTCCCAGCGGAATGCACCAGGGGACTGGGCCACTGCACTGGGCCAATGCACTGGAGCACTGGGCCATTGCACTGTGCCAATGCACTGGGGGACTGGGACATTGCACTGGGCCAATGCACTGGGGAACTGCAATATTGCACTGGGCCAATGCACTGGAGCACTGGGACATTGCACTGGGACACTGGAACACTGCACCGGGACAATGTCACCGGGGCACTGGGCAGGAGCATTGCACAGGGCAGGGGACGGCTGGGTCTAGCAGAGCAATTAATTACTGTAATTATTATCCAACTTTTTTAATTATGGTGGTAAGGAAGGGGCAGAATTTGGGGTTCCTGAGCCCCTGAGGTGAAGCTCCTTCACCCTCTGCTCTGAGGGCTTTCCTTGAAAGCAGGGTGCTGTGGGAACACGGGTGGCCTGGAGATACAAGGTGCCCTGGAGACCTGGGATGTTCCCTGAGGGGTGCCTGGATCCAGCCCTCTCCCAGGACTGGGTGCTGTGAGGGGGATGCAATGCAGCTTTCAGCAGCCCCATGCTGTGCTTCATCACCACCCCATGCTCCGCTTTTCCTACGTTTTGGGGCATTTTCCTTAATCCCACCTCCAAATCCCAAATCCAAGTGTAGGGACACACACACACACACACACACAAACCCCTTAATTCCCATCCCACATCCCCCGGGGAAAACATTTCCTCTATAAATTCAAGCTCCAGCAAAAAAAAAAGCAGCAAAGCTTTTTAAACCTCCTGCCATTTCCAAGCTCTGACTCAGGATTTCTGCTCGGGGCTGGAGCATCGGGGCCTTGCTGGCTCTGACTCACTGCAAAAACCAACCCCGAATCCCGAGCGGTGATTCACAGGGACACGTGCTGTGCTATAAGCGGCCGGGAATGTGAGTTGTTGCTTTCCATGGGGCTCCTTCCAAATTGCTCGCGGGCGGTAGAAAATAGCAATGCCGCAGGAGAAGGGGAATCGCCATTGGGATTTATTTTTGCTGTGGATTTTGCAGCGAGAGGTGTTTATCCCAGTTGTTTCACCGGGCCAATGCATACGTTGTTGAATTCCTGGCAATGCAATTCCCAGGGGAGGAAGTCCGTGGCTCAGAGCAGAGCCCAGTTATGGGGTTGCAAGTGCATTTTTCAGGTGGCTGCGGCTGCTTTCCCTAAGGGTTTTTGGCAAAACAAGACACATTTTGTGCAAATAAATTCAATATATTTTGAAGCTCCTGGGATGGTCAAAGCCTTGACCGAAACAGGAGAGGGCATTGCCCTGGGCTGGGCTGTCCCTGTGAAAAGTCCCTGTGTCCCCACATCCCCAAAAGATTCAGGGATGGCTGTACCCACCTCCGCCTTGTCCCAACACAGCCAAGGGCCTGCCAGACGTGGCCCCAGCTTGTCCAGATGTTGCATGGGTCACTCAGGTCTTGAACTTCTGTGCCCAGATGTTGCCTTGGGGTACCAAGATGTTGCTTCAGGATGTTCAGATATAACCCAGGATGCCCAGATATTGCTCCACGATACTCAGATATTACCCGAGATGCCCAGATGTTGCCCCAGGTGTCCAGAGGTTGCCCCATGATGGTCAGGTATTACCCAGAATATTCGGGTATCACCCAGAATGCGTGGGTATCACTCAGGGTGCCCAGATGTTGCTCCAGGATACTCAGATATCACCTGGGATTTCCAGATGTTGCCCCAGGGTGCCCAGATGTTGCCCCCAGCCACCCTGCTGTCACCCCCAGCTTCTCCACCATCCCATGCTGGGTCTCACAGCTGTTGGCAGCACTGCTGCCCCAGCCCTTGGGGACATCATCGCCTGCGGTCCTGGTTTCCTCTCCCTGTGCTGTGGCTCCTGGTCCCCATGGCCAGGACAGTCCTGGAGTGGCCTCAGTGTCCCCCCAGGCACCGCAGATTTTTACAAGAAGCTGTGTTGGGCAGTCAAAACCAACCCTTTGTCACAAGGACACGGCCCTGTGCTCAGCTATGGGCTTGAAATCAAAGCCTGGCTCTGCCTCTGCTCCATCACTCATCACCCTGGCTGGACTGTGGGGACAGGGACCCCGGGGTAGGGGCAGGGGGTCTTCCCCCACAGCCACTCATCTGTTCCCTCCTCACCTGCCCTCAGCAAGTGGTGGGGGTGTGTAAAATTACAGGGATTTGGGGTAAGCTCATGCACATGCTTGCATGGGCACATGTGCAGGTACAGCTGCACAGACAGGTGCGTGCATGCAGCTCTGTGTGCACACGTGCACGCACATGCGTGCATGCACAAACTGTACACAGCTGCACGTGCACATGCGCACGCTTATGTGTGTCTGCACATGCATAAATGCATGCATATGCATGTACGTGGCTGCACACATGCATGGGTGCTTGCACACACACCTGGGGACAGGGTGACCCACAGGATCCTCTCCACCATCACACCTGGGGGTCCCACCGGCTGCCTGCAGCGCCTCAGCCCTGGTGCCACCCTGCCATGGGGTGGAGGCAGAGAGGGCACGGCAGAATTGGGTCCCCAGGTGTGATGGCAGAGGGGGTCTCCGCTTCCCCCAGGTGTGATGGTGGAGGAGGTCCCGGGGGGTTGCCCTGTCCCCAGGCTGCTGGGGGGGTGTCCCCTGGATCCCCACCTGTGGTACCGGGGTGGCACGGGCAGCAGGCAGCTGTGCCTCCCGGGCAGAGCGGGGTCCCCCTGGCAGAGACTGGGGTGGCCCCTGGGCCCGTCCCCGGTGCAGGAGGACTCCCGGGGGGAAGTGGGGACTCCCGGTCCGTGACGTGCACCGTCCCTTCAGGTTATACCCGGTGCAGAGCGGGACCTCCCCGTCCCCCCTTGTCGTTCCCAACAACTTTCCGGGCCGGCTCCCGGCGTAGAATGACCCCCGGTGCAGACCGGAGCCCGGTGCAGCCCCATCCCGGTGCAGCTCGCATCCCCGGTGCAGCCCCATCCCGGTGCAGCCCCATCACCACCGGCAGCCACCAGTCGGCCCGGGCCGGCACAAACAGTTAACACCGCCGGGGCTGAAATGTGGCTCCTCCCGGTACCTCCCCGCGCCCGGCCCCGGTCCCGGCGGGGCCGCCCAGCCCCAGCCCAGCCCCGGCCCCATCCGCCGCCGCCGCCCAGCCCGGCTACACCGGCCGGGGGCACCGGGAGCACCGCCGGGACCGGGAGGACCGGAAGTACCGGGGGCACCAGGAGTACTTAGGGGACCGGGGGTACCGCGGGCACCGGCGGCACCAGGAGTACCGAGAGAACCGGGGGTACCGGGGGCACCGTCCCTCACCATGATCTGCGGCAGGAAGGCGCGTCCCGCCGCCGAGCAGCACCGCTCCCCGTCGGACGGCGCTGGTGGCCCCCGCCGGCTCAGCAGAGCCTTGAAGAAAATGGGTGAGTCCCAGGGACCGGGCAGAAACTCCGGGGGGCTGTGCCGGGGGGTGTCCCGGGAGGGGTCCCCCTGGCAGGGAGGGTCCCCATGGCAGGGAAGGGTCCCTATGGCCAGGAGGGGTCCCCAGGACGGCCAGGGGCCCCGTGCAGGAAAATGTCCTCGTGGTTGGGTGAGGTTCCCCATGTCTGGGTGAGGTCCCCATGGTCAAGAGGGTCCCCATATCAGGGAGGGTCCCTGAGGTGGATGGGGTACCCCCCAGAGGGGAAGGGTCCCTATGGCCAGGAGGGGTCCCCAAGGTAGCCAGGGTCCTCACGTAGGATATTTGCCCCATGGCTGGGGAGGTGTCCCCACGGCCAGGAGGGCCCCCATGGCAGGGAATGTCCCCAAGGTGGCCAGGAGGGGTTCCCACGGTAGCCCCAGAATAGCTATGTGTTGCCCCAGATATTGGAGGGCAGTAGGGCCGGGGTTTGGCCACATCACGGGTGACAGGAGCTCTCCTGTGGGCACCTGGGGATGAGCCACTGGGGATATTTATTGTCCCTAAGGCTCAGCTCCGGCTGCCTAGAACCCTCACCTAAACCGCTGCCTCAGTTTCCCCCGCAACGGTGCTGCCCCCAGCACTGTCGGCTTGGGGCCATGGTGGCCCCAGAGCACCCCGGGGCAGAGCTGCCCATGAGGCGCAGGCGGGGGGAGTGGGTGCCCAGGGAGGTCAGGGTGTGCCTGCCGGGGCAGACAGGCCCAATCCTGCGTGGGTGCAGTGGGCAGGGCAGGAGCTGGCCCTGTGCCACAGAGGGAGGCCTTTAATCCCGCCGTTGCACTGGCCCATGCGTGGCTTTGGGCATGGGGCCGTGTGCCTGGAGCTGCTCGGCTTGGTGTGGCTGTGCGTCTGCTACAGTTCTGCGTGTCCGTGTGTCCCTGGGTCTGTGTGCCCATGGGTCTGTGCACCCATATGCTTGTGCATCCATGTGCCTGTGTGTCCTTGCATCAGTGCATCCAAGCATCCATCTGTCCCTGCATCTGTGTGTCCGTGCATCCATGTATCCATATATTCCTGTACCTGGGTATCCGTGTGTCCATGCATTGGTACATCCATATGTCCGTGCATCCATCTGTCCTTGCATTCATGTGTCTGTGCATCCATAGACCCCAGCATCCCTATGTCCAGGCATTCGTGTGCCTCTGTGCTGGTGCATCTTTATGTCCATGCACCCCTGTGTCCATTTGTCTATGCATCCATATACCCGTGTGTCCTTGCATCAGTGCATCCATGTATCCATCCATCCCTGCATCCACATAGCCCTGCATCTGTATATCCATGCATCCATGTGTCCATGCGTTCGTGTGTCCATGCATCCATATACTTGTGCACCTGTGACCCTATGTGCCCATATGTCCAAGCATCCATGTGTCCGTGCATCCATGTGCCCATGTGCCTGTATCCATGTGTCCATGCATCCGTGCATCCATGTTTGTGCATCCATGTGTCCGTGTATCCATGTGTCCTTGCATCAGTGCATCCATACATCCCTGCATCTGTATATCCATGTGTCCGTATGTCCATGCAACCATACACTTGTGCAACTGTGACCCCATGTGCCTGTGTGTCTGAGCATCCATGTGTTCACGCATCTGTGTGCCCATGTGCCTGTATCCGCACATCCATACATCCATATGCTTGTGCATCCATGCATCTGTGTGTCCATATCTGCCCTCTGAAGGTGCGCTCAATTCTGCACCGTGGGCAGGATGTGACCATGCAGGAGGCAGTGGCAGCTGGTGGCTGTGTCCCTGAGGCGGTGGCCAGCTCGAGATGTCCCTGCTTGGCCCCAACCTGCCGCTTCCCAGCCCAGGAGCAGCCTCTCCGGCCGGAGCAGGGACACAGGCACTGGGGCTGTTCTTAAAGAGTGGTTGCCAAAACAAAAAGGGAGGAAATAACTGGTTTTTGGAGAATAGACGGAAAAGTCCCGGCCCTGCTGTGAGCCCAGGCGTGGGCCTGCAGATCCCCAGTGGCCACCCCGTCTGTGTGCCTGGCCTGACCTCCACTGCCAGCACCATCCTGGTGCTCCCCACGTGGGATTTGGGCAGCTTTGCTCAGATTTAGCAGCTGGGCTCTGCCATGTGAGCAGGGCTCTGCCACTGCTCTGTGGTGCCCTGTCCCTCCCAGCCGGCCACATGGTGCCCCAAAGGGGCTCGATGGCAGTGGCTCGTCCTGTCAGTTCTCTCCTGTTTGTCCCATCCCATCCCATCCCATCCCATCCCATCCCATCCCATCCCATCCCATCCCATCCCATTCTGACTGCCCTGTCCCATCATGTCTGTCCCACCATATCTCATCCCACCCTGTCTGCCCTGTCCTGTCCTGTCCCATCCCGTGATGTCCCATCCTGTCCCATCCTGCCATGTTTATCCCACCCAACTCTGTCCTATCTGGTCCTGTCCGCCCCACCCTGTCTTGTACATCCTACCTGTCCCATCTTGTCCCATCATGTCCTATCTGTACTGTCACATGTTGTCATGTGTCCCATCCTATCTCATCCCATTGATGCCTTCTGCCCATCCCATCCTGTCCTGTCCCATCCCTCCATGCTGTCCCACGCCATGCTGTCCCACGCCATGCTGTCCCATCCCATCCCGTCCCGTCCTGTCCTGTCCCGTCCCATCCCATTCCATCCCATCCCATCTTTTCCAATCCCATCATGTCTGTCCTGTCCTATCTGTCACATCCTGTCTTGCCTGTCCCATGCCATCCCATCCCATCTTGTCCCACCCCATCCCTCCATCCTGTCCCATGCTTTGCTGTGCCTTTCTGTCCCATCGTGTCTGTCCCATCCCATCATACCCCATCCCATTGCATCACATCTGTCCTGTCCCATCTGTCACATCCTGTCCTGTCTGTCCCATGCCATGCCATGCCATGCCATCCCATCCCATGGGATGTGCAGGGATGTACACATGCAGGTGTGCATACAGATGTGCACTGAGCCCCCTCCACTCCCACCCAGTACCCCTAGTACACACCCCAGAGCCTCCAGTACCTTCCAGTGCCACCCAGTACTCCCCCTGGTAGCTGTGCAGGGTGCCCACGGGCTGGTCCCCCGCAGGCCTGACAGAGGACGAAGACATCCAGCGGATGCTGCGGGGCTCCCTTCTCCGGAAGATCAAGTCCCGGGGGGGGCCCAGGGAGCGGCTCTTCCGCCTGCAGGAGGACGGGGCGACCATCTGCTTCGAGCGGGGCTTCAGGCACGCTCGCTCCCAGCAGAGCTGTGAGTGCCAGCACTGGGGTTCATCCCCCGGGGGCTCGGGGACTCTGGGCCACATCTTGCACAGCTTCGAGCTGCAGGGAGGGGTTGGGACCTGGGCAGTGCCCCAAACCCACCTGTGGGGACCTGGGCATGAGCTGGGACCCAGATCCCCACCCAGGACTCAGACCCCAGCCCAGGACCCAGATGCCAACAAAGGGCCTAGCCCACAATCTGGGACCTGGACCCCCACCCAGAACCTGGACCCCAATCCAGGATCCAGACCCCCACCCAGGTCCCCCACCTGGGACCCAGACCCCAGCCCAGGACCCAGACCCCCACCCAGGAAAACCACAGTCTGGGACCCAGACCTCAACCCAGAACCCAGCCCAGGACCCAGACCCTCACGTGCAAACCAGACCCCATCCTGGGACCCAGACCCCAGTCCAGGACCCAGCTGCCCACCTGGATCCCCACCTGGGACCTGGACCCTCACCAGGGACCCAGACACTATCCCAGCACCCAGATCCCAAACCAGGACCCAGAACCCCACCCAGGACCCATACCCCAATTCAGGACCTCACCCCCAGTCTGGGATCCAGACCCTGACCCAAGATATGGACCCCAGTCCAGAACACAGACTGCCACCCAGGATCTGGACCCCAACCCACTGCACCCAGTGTCTCCCAGTGCCTTCCAGTGCTTCCAGTGCATCCCATTACATCCCAGTGCACCCCAGGCAGAGCCACCCAGAGCCCACACTCTTCTCCATCCCCCTTGGGACCAGCACGATGTCCTGTCTTCCGACCAGTCTGTCCCCACTCCCTGGCATCACCCGTCTCTTTCCACCCTCATCTGGGATGGGTGCCCAGAGCTGGCACCACTGCGAGACAGCTCCATCCCTTGCTGGCATCCCCGTCCTCATCCCCGCAGGGGACAGCGGCCACAGCTCCTGTCTCGCCTGGGATTAGTGGGTTAAGCCCGGCTGCGACAACAACAGGAACCAAGCCCTGGTCCCCTGGCGTGCCCCTGGGGACATGTAGGGTGTCCATCAGCAGCCCACGATGTCTTGTAGGATGCTCATGGGTGGGGCAAATGCTGAGGGACTACCTCCATTCCTGGGGTGGCCCCCTCACCGCGCGTGTCCCTGCAGTCTCGGTGATGCACATTGAAGGGGTGCGCGAGGGACACCAGTCAGAGGGTCTGCGCAAGCACGGTGCCGCCTTTCCCGCGCGGCACTGCTTCACCCTCGTCTTCAAGGGCAAGCGCAAGAACCTTGACCTGGCTGCCCGGAGTGAGGACGATGCCTGCCACTGGGTGCAAGGGCTCACCAAGCTGATGGGGCGCCTGCAAGCCATGAGTCAAACGGAGAAGCTCGACCAATATCCTTTGTTGGAGCTATGGGGGCTTGGGGACAGGTTGGGGATGGCCGTGGGGGCTGACACCAGCTTATTTCCTTACCCTGGCATAGCTGGATCCATGGAGTCCTGCAGCGAGCAGACAGGAACAAGGACAACAAGATGTCCTTCCGGGAGGTGAAGAGCATGCTGAGGATGATCAATATTGACATGGATGATGTCTACGCCTACAAGCTCTTCAAGGTACCCGTCCTGTGCTCCATCACTGCTGTCCCCATTTCTGTCACTATGAGGGAATGCTGGCTCCTTCTCTGCCTTCCCATGCACAGAGAACTGTCAAATTCATCACACCCAAAGCCACCCACCATCACCAATGGTTGGGTCCACCACCAATGGTTGGGTCCCATCATGAGGATGAGCACATCATGGGGTGGGGGGAGCTGTCCCCTCTACTGCTCTGTGGATCCCCGAGCTGTGATGTTTTCCCCCCATGGGACGCTGTCCCCATGGGCATCTCCCAAGGTCCCTTTCCACCTGGGAAAACTGAGGCACGACACTCTGCTTTGCTCCATCCCAGGCTGGAGGGTCAGAGGGCTATGGGTGGGAGGATAGAGGGGACATTCCCCCGCATACCCCTAGGCACAACCCATCCCTGAGCCCTCATGCCAGTAGCTGAGCACCCCCCAAACTCATCACACACACTGCCAACCCCAAGGGACAGGCAGGACGAGGCAGGGGGTGGCCATACACCCTCCCCATGGGCAGGGAACAGTCCCTGAGGTTGGGCTGTGGTCCCATCAGGAGTGCGACCGCTCAGGCAATGAGCGGCTGGAGGGCCGGGAGCTGGAGGAGTTTTGCCGACGGCTGCTGCGGCGGCCGGAGCTAGAGGAGCTTTTCGGGCGTTACTCGGGCGAGGACCACATCCTGTCGGCGGAGGAGCTGCAGGATTTCCTACGGGATCAGGGCGAGGATGCCAGCCTGCGCCAGGCCCGCGCCATCATCCGTACCTACGAGCTCAACGAGAAGGGTAGGGCTGAGGACAGCCAGCTTGGGTGGCAGTGGGATGCTGGGATGGGTGCTGCTGGAGCCAAGGGAGGTCATGGATGGCATGGGATGGGGCTCTGCTTGGTGGTGTCATCCCCCCAAGCTGGTATGGGGCCCTCCAATGCTTGACTGAGTGTCCCTGTGTCCCTTCCCCAGGGTGGCACTGGGTGTCAGCAGTCCAACACATGGTCTTGCTGGTCCCTAGTGGATGTGGCACTGTGGGGACAGGGGACATGAAGGTGAGGATGAACAGCAGGTGGACCTCCATATCTTCTGGGTGATGCAGTGCCAGCCCTAGCATGAATATGACACTGCCAGAGGACCTCCATGTCCCTGAGGTCCCACCATAGCACATCCAGGGTGAACATGGCACTAGGAGGACAAGGGGATGGGGATGAAGGACCTCCATGTCTCTTGGGTATCCCAGTAGTACCCCTAGGGTAGATGTGGCACTAGCAAGATGGGGGATATCAGGCTGGAGATGGGACACCAGGGGGACCCCCACGTCCCCTGGGTGCCACAGAGTCAGGTCTGGGGTGAACATGGCACTTCTGGGAGACAGGGGACATCCAGGTGGGGACAGTCCCTGGGGTGCCGCCCTGCCAGCGGCATGTCAGCCCTCTGTGACACCCCACCGCTCTGTCCCGCAGCCAGGCAGCAGGACCTGATGATGCTGGATGGCTTCATGATGTACCTCCTCTCGGCTGCCGGTGACATCCTCAACCAGGAGCACACCAAGGTGCACCAGGACATGAGCCAGCCCCTGTGCCACTACTTCATCTCCTCCTCCCACAACACCTACCTGACCCGCAACCAGATCGGTGGCACCAGCAGCACTGAAGCCTATGTCAGGTGGGTGCCCCTGGTCAGATGCACCATGCCCAGATGGTCCCATGGTTTGAGGGTGCCGGGGTGGCACAGGGACTCGTCCGGTGATGGTGCGGTGGCAGGGCACTGATGGCGGGATGCCGTTGCGTGGAGCTGGACTGCTGGGAGGGCTCCGATGGGGAACCCGTCGTCTACCATGGCCACACGCTCACTTCCAAAATCCTCTTCCGTGATGTCATTGAGAGCATCCATGACTATGCCTTCAAGGTGAGCTGGGTGCCAGCCACCCTGGGATGGGTGCTGGGTGCTGGATGCTGAGTGCTGCCCATCCCCATCCCCAGCAATCGCCCTACCCTGTCATCCTGTCCCTGGAGAACCACTGTGGGCTGGAGCAGCAGGCCACCATGGCCCGGCACATGAAGGCCATCCTGGGGGACATGCTGCTGACGCAGCCGCTGGAGGGGCAGGACCCCGATCACCTCCCGTCCCCGGAGGTAAGGCCACCCACCCACCCACCATGGTGTCCCCGTGTCCCCTCTGAGCCCTGAGCTCAGCCCTTCCTCCCGTAGCAGCTGAAGGGGAAGGTCCTGGTGAAAGGCAAGAAGCTGCCAGAGCCGTGGCACGAGCCCCAGGGTGTCACCTCTCTTCTGGATCCTGAGGAGGAGGAAGAGGAGGAGGAGGAGGAGGAAGAGGATGAGAAGCTGCAGGGGAGAAGCAGCCGGCAGGTAAGGGGCTCTCCCAGGGCTATGGTGCTGGGGGACCATGGCATCCCGGTGGTCCTGGAGGACCACAGCATCCCGGAAGTGCCACGGGGTGTGTCCCAGTAGTGTCCCAGTAGTGCTGGAGCCTGGGGCAGGTCAGCACCACCAGCATCCCCCAATGCAGCCCTGCTCTCTCCTCTTCCAGTCGCTGCAGTCGCTGCAGGAGATCAAACCTTTGCAGGTGGGTCGTGTTATGAAGCTGGGTGGCCTGACGGGTTGGCTACCGTGGGGGCGATGAGTGGCTGTCACTGCCCAGCAGAGGGGACTGAGCGTGGGGACTCCTTGGCTGTGCCTCCCTCTTCCCCCATTGGGCTGGGTGCTCCATTTCTGGGGTCTCCATTGCCTTGAGATCTCCATGACCTTGGGTCTCCACCACCTTGAGGTCTCTGTCACCTCAAATTCTCCATCATCTTGGGTCGTCTGTCGTTTCAGGGTCTCTATCACCTTGAGGTCTCTAACCTCTTGGGTTGTCCATCACCTTGGGTTCTCCATGACCTCAGGGTCTCAACATGCTTGGGTTCTCCATCATCTCAGGGTCCATCACTCCGTTGCCTCAGGCTCTCCATCACTTTGGGGGTCTCCATGACCTTGGGGGTCTCAGCACTTAGCACTAGCAGGGTAGGGGGGTCTGTAGACCCTCAGACAGGCAGGTCACCAGAGCCAGGGCAGCACTGACACCATGGTGATTCCCACAGGCCAAGGATGCATCACAGGTGGCCCCAGAGCTGTCAGCCATGGTGGTGTACTGCCAGGCTGTCCCATTCCCTGGCCTGGCCCACGCCCTGTGCCACCCCCGGCCCTGTGAGATGTCCTCCTTCAGCGAGAGGAAGGCTCGGAAGCTCATCAAGGAGGCGGGTGAGGGCAATGGGTTGGGGACAGGGACGGGGATGGAGTCACTCCATGCTCCTGACCTCACTGGGATGCAGGATGGGGCTGAGACCAATGGGCTCTGTCACCGGGGTGGCTCCATGGGTGGTGGCTGGGGGTGCGCTGGCCTCAGCCATGCTGCTCTGGTCTGGTGTGACTGGGGTCTGGTGTCAGTGTTTGGGGCCAGAGGCCAGGGTGAAGGTCACAGGTCCAGGATCTGGTGTAAGGGTCTGCGGTCAGGGTTTGGGATGTGGCATCTGGGTCCAGGGTCAGGTCTGGGGTCTAGGGTCAGGGTCTGGGGTTTGGGTTCAGTGTCCAGGGTCAAGGATCTGGGGTCAAGGTCTGGGATCAGGGTCGGGATCTGGGGTCCAGGGTCCAGGGCTGAGATTAAGATCTGGGTCAGGGTCCAGGGTCTGTGGTGTAGGTTTGGAGTCTGAGGTCCAGGGTCAAGATCTGGGGTCAGGGTCCAGGGCTCAGATTAAGATCTGGGTCAGGGTCCAGGGTCTGTGGTGTAGGTTTGGAGTCTGAGGTCCAGGGTCAAGATCTGGGGTCAGGGTCCAGGGCTCAGATTAAGATCTGGGTCAGCATCCGGGTCTGAGGTCTGGGGTCAGGGGTCCAAGGTCAAGGTCCAGGGTTGGGGTCTGAACCCCAGGGTCCAATTTCAGGGTCTGGGTCACGTTTCAGGATCTGGGTCCACCCAGCCTGGCTCCATCCACACCCTCAGACACACAGGTGCAGGCAGGACACTGTCACCTGCTGTCAGGGCCCTGCACTGGCACCCATGGGTGCAGTGGCCCTGCTCAGCCGTTCCCCCCCCTGTCCAGGCCTGGCCTTGGTCCGGTACAACGCCCAGCAGCTCAGCCGCATCTACCCGCTGGGGCTGAAGATGAACTCCTCCAACTACAACCCCCAGGAGATGTGGAACGCTGGCTGCCAGCTGGGTGAGACCCCACCGCCCCACCAGTGACCTGGCACTGCCCCCTCCCCCCCAAGCTGTCACCCACCCTGACACCCCATCCCCCTGTCCCCACAGTGGCCCTCAACTTCCAGACGCCAGGCTATGAGATGGACCTGAATGCCGGGCGCTTCCTGAGCAATGGGCGCTGTGGTTATGTGCTGAAGCCCCCCTGCCTGCGCAGCCCCCCCGGAGAGGCGCCCCAACGCCTGGTGCTGCACGTCAGGGTGAGGGCACCCGCTCCCCCAGCCCCATGCCCGGGTGGGTGCCACCCACATCCCTGCTGGGTGACACCCATGACAGTCCCGTGTCTCCCAGGTGTCACTCCTGTGCCTTCTGGGTGACACCAACCCCATGTCCAGCCAGGTGCCACTCGCACACCTTCTCTTGGGTGACACCAACCCCTCTTCTCCTGGGGACACTGACCCTGTCCTCACATCTGTTTGGGTACCATCCATGCCCCACTCCTGGGTGACATTGACCCCATCCCCATGCCTGGCCAAGTGCCACCCATGTCCCTTCTCCTGGGGACACCAACCCTGTCTCCACACCCAGCCACGTGCTACCTGTGTCCCTTCTCCTCGGGACACCAGCCCTGTCCCCGCACCCAGCCATGTGCCACCCATGTCCCTTCTCCTGGGGCCTGCCACCCCCAGTGCCCCCAGCACTCTCTGTCCCCAGGTGATCACAGCACAGCAGCTGCCCAAGCTGAACAGGGAGAAGGGGAGCTCCATCGTGGACCCCTTTGTGCGGGTGGAGATCCATGGCGTCCCGGCCGACTGCAGCAAGCAGCAGACCCACCACAAGCTCAACAACGGTGAGCGCCCGCCAGGCCACCATGGCCCGGCCACCAGTCCCCAGGGACACCCCAGGGCACCCAATCCCCAGGGGCACCCCAGGGCACCCAGTCTCTTAGGGGCACCCCAGGGCATCTGGTCCCTTAGGGACACCCCAGGGCACCCAATCCCCAGGGTCACCCCAGGGCACCCTGATCACCAAAGCACCCCAGGGCACCCAATCCCCAGGGGCACCCCAGGGCACCCTGAACCACAGGGACACCCCAAGGTGCCCAGATCCCCAGGGCACCCCGACCCCCAGGGGTGGCAGAGCCCTTGGGCACCCAATACCCTGGGCACCCACTTCCCCCTGCACCCCAGCCACACCCCCCCAGTCCCCTCCAGTGCGCCCCAGTCCCTCAGTGTCCTGTCCCCAGCACAGCACAATCCCCTCCAGTGGCAGGACCCTGGCACGTCCCAGTTCACCCCAGTGCTGCTTCCTCCTCCCCTCCAGTATACCCAGCCCAAGCCCAGTGTGACCCACATTCCCCCAGTATAGCCCATCACAGCACCACTATGACCCCCCACTGCGCCAGCCTGGCCCCAGTATGATGCCCATTCAACCAGTATACACCATCCTGACCCAGTGTGAACCCCCATTGCCCCAGTATACTCCATCACAGTCCCAGTATGACTCCCATTTCCCCCAGTATAGCCCAGCCAGGCCCCAGTATCACCTCCACTTCCCAAGTCAGCCCAGTCCCCACACACCCGAGTGCAGGATGGCAGCTAAGCCAGGGCAGGGAGCACACCGGTGGGTTAAGATGGTCCCTGTGTCTGGAGTGGCGGGTGGCCCTGGTGGCCGCAGTGGCTCCAGTGGCCGTGGTGGCAGTGCCCACCCCCACCCCGGTGGTGCTGTAGGCTTCAACCCGCGCTGGGAGGAGACACTGAGTTTCCAGCTGCGGGTGCCCGAGCTGGCCCTGGTGCGCTTCGTGGTGGAGGACTATGACAGCACCTCCTGCAATGACTTCGTGGGCCAGTTCACCCTGCCCCTGGCCAGCATGAGGGAAGGTGGGTGGGTGCCCCCCCTGCTGCCCCCGGGGAACGGGGACAGTCCCCTGCCACCTGCTCAGCCCCCACCTCTGTCCCCAGGGTATCGTCACATCCATCTGCTCTCCAAGGACGGCACGTCCCTGTCCCCTGCTACGCTCTTTGTGCATGTCCGATGCAAGACCCTGTGAGGTCCCGGCGGTTCTGGCAGGAGGGACATCATGTCCCCGTGTGGGAGACAACATGGTCCTCCATGGGGTGGGCACCCTCCTGCACCAGAGGCACCCCACTCCCTGCATGGGGACAGCCTGGGGACACCGCTTGCCTGGCCACGGTGGCTGGTTGGGGGACCCACGGGGGTAGGGGGACCCCCTCCATTGTCCCATGGTGCCACCCCATCTGCTGGCCCGCATGCCCCGCTCCTCCCCTCCCTGGCTGTGACCCCAAGGGGATGGGGACACTGTGACAACCAGGACAGAGTGGCTGGGCCATCGAAAGCCCAGCAAAGCCCTGGGGGGGGGTGTGTGAAATGGGTGACAGCAACCCCTGAACTTCACCACCACCAACCACGCTCAATCCCAGCCCCACTTTGGGCTGCAAGGACAGGGCCATCACCGTGAGGTTCCTGAGGGGACCCTGCCACCACGTGCATCCATGGCGTCGAGGCTTCGCTTGGCTGGGAGCCATGTTCCCAACCCCTGCTCCAGCACCGGTGACGGTCACAGATTCGTACCCTGGTGTCAAGCCAGTCAAATAAAGGTTTTATTTTAACAGAGCCTGTCCCAGAGTCCCTGTCACCTCCCAGGGCCCATTCGGGTGTCAGAGGCGGGGGGGATGAGGGCTGGAGTCCCCACCTCAAACGCAGTGCTGCCCTGGGGAGCTGCCAAGCACCCATGGGTGCTGCAGCCATGGTGGGGATGCATTGGAGAAGCCCTCAAAACTGCCACAGGGCCAGAGGAAGGGTCCTGCCGGCCACCCCCCTCACACACCCAGCCTCCCCCAGCCCGGGACACTGGGGACACAGGAGGGGACACAGAGGTACTTGCATAGGTGACATGGGATCCGAGCAAGGGGGATGCAACGGCACTGCCAGGGGGGATGTGACAGGCTCCTGGGCCCCCACCGAGGCCCTGCAGGTCCAGGCTGGGGTGGGCAAAACCCCTGGGGGTCCATGGTGTGCCACGAGGCACGACGGGGGCACAGAGGGCCAGGGAGGCGCGGGAGTGCATAGATGGGGTCTTGGCCTTGGTGTGTAGCTTTGGAAACCTTTGGCTGGGAGGGCAGGAGGATCTCTGAGCTCTTCATGGACACAGTTCATGTCACGGCGGGAGGCTGCCCGGGTGCTTGTTTCCCAAGCTACCTTGATGGGATAAAAGTTTTCCATGAAAGAAAACATTTCCTTTACCTCAGAGGTTCCCATATCACAAGATGATGACCCTGGTGGAGGAGGCACCGGGGTGGGCTGGAGAGGCTGAAGCCCCAGGGCGATGCCAATGGCGCATTGCAGGGCAGTCACTTGCACGTGTATCCGTATTTCCATGCTTCCAGAGAAAAGCAGCTGAGCAGAGCCTCGAGGTGCAGCAGTGGCAACGGAGCATCCCCCTGAAGTCCGCAGCCCTGGAGTAACAGGGGGGTGGCAGAGGGGAATGAGCCCCAGGAGTCCGAGCAGAGCAGGGTGCGTAGGCCGATCTCCGGAGGCAGCGAGGAGCCAAGTTGCTCCGTATCTTCGGGCATTGCTGCTTCTCGGTTCAGCGCTTGCCCCATTGAACAGAGAGGGTTCAAGTCTCCGAGGCTGGCTTGCACAAATAGCCCTTAGAAAGAAATTTTGACGTGCTCCCAAGCCCACGGGGAGGGACGGTGCCATCCTCCCTCTCCAGGCATCCGTGGGAAGGACCAAGTTTAACAGAGGAGGGAGCAAACCAGGGGAAAACAGCTGAGCAGGGGACAGAGCCCCAAACACCCTCCAGGCAGGCAGGAGAGCTCGGCAGCCTGGCCACCAAATCCCGGTGCTCCACCACGCCGGCGCCAGAGCCGTTCGGCGCAGCACGCATCTACCTCGGATGGCCCCATCGAGAAAAGTCATGGTCCAGCGACCTGGAGGTGGCCTTCAGCAGATGAATGCAACTCACGTCAGTTTGGAACAGGAAAGATTTAAAATATATATAATATATACTTTTATTATTCACCCGTTAACTCCATTATATGCCAATCATGAGCTAGTTTCAGCAGTTACATTCCCTTGATCACGTCTTTACGAAGATGCAATTAAATCAAAACAAAGGAGACCGCTGATGCCAGCGGGGGAGCGGCGGCCGGCGCTGCAGGATGCGGTCGGTGAATCCAGGTGGTGAGCGGCTGCACAGCTGGTTCGGTTCCACCTTTCCCAGCATGGGTCCAGCTTCAGCAGAAAGGATGAGGGCAGCACCTCCACTGGGCCTGGCTCCTCAGTGGCACCGCGCTCTCCTGGCAAGGGCTCATTTACTGCAACACCAGGCCGACCTGGGGGAGCCAACGGAGATGGCAGATCAAGATGTGCCTGACTGCCAGTGTCCTCTCCCTCAGACCTGGCTCTGGGTGGATGCAGCTCGCATGCCCTCACCGTGCCGGCTGGGAGGGCTCAGCGCTGTCCATGGAGGTGTCCCCATAGGCTTTAGGATACTTGAGAGCAGGGAGAGCCCTGGGCGTGTGGACAAATAGGTGCACGGACCCTGCCCGTGTCCAATTTGGGGAGGTGACCAATATTTGGGGTGTGACAAGCCCGCGCAGTCTGCAAGACAGCCTTGATTTACGAGCCAAGGTTGCTTCTAAGCTAAGTAACACCAGATTTGGGAGAAGCTGCTTCCTGAGAGCCTGGTACTGGGACAGGCCCCTCTGCAGGCAGCCAGCACTGCTGGGTGCTCTCTGGCTGCTGTGTGATGCTGGTGGCTGGTCCTAGCCTCTGACCTGCTGGGTACAGTCAAAGAGCGGCTCCCAGCACCAGGCTCTTCAACCCACCAGCTCCCCTAGGAAGAAAGGGATTGTTTAAACCTCCCGGCAACTTCCTGGAGCTTTTTGAAAAGCTCAGTGGCCCAGCAAGGCTGGTTTAAGTTGCATGGACTTGTACCCAGAGACCTGGCTTCACAGGCTCTGTGAAGGGAACCAGGGCCCTGTTACTGCCATTAAGGCATTAATTAGCTGTTGTGCCATAGTGCAGGCAGGCTGCAGCACTGTGCAGTCAGGTGGCTTCTGGTTCTCAAGCACCATCCTCTTCAAGGTGGCTGCGGACCGGACAGATGCTGAACCACATTGTTAGGGTAGAGACATGGTAGGAACCAGGTGCTGCCTAAAAATGGCCCAGGGTGGGCAGACAGACGCTGTGGCTACGGCTGCAGCCTTGGGTGGCGAGCGAGCTGCTGGCTGTGGGGACAAGGTGGCACCCCAGTGATCCCATGGCTCAGCCGCTCCACACATGCTATGAGCGACTGTCCTGGCAGAGCTCCCTATCGTCACAGGGTCCTGCTCAACAGCGACCCAACAGCTCTGAAGCTCAGCTGTTCTCTCTAGAGGGGTTGTTCTTGATCTCACCCTACCACCACAGACTACAGGGCTGCGTGGTGACACCTGGGCCTTCTGCAGGCTCACAAGGCACAGCAACCATGTCCCAGGTATGGACAAGTGACTGTTAACCACTAGTGTCACATCTGCTACCCTGCAGCCCTCCGCCTGGAGGGCCCCACCACCCCAAGGCACTGACCTTCTCTGGTGCCATGCTGGGACACTTCCAATTGTACAGGTAATACTGCAGGTTCCCGTCCCCAATCCCAAACTTCAGCTTCTCCAGGAAGGTTTTGTTTTCCATGAGATCCAGTGCATTGAAGACGTCAAATCCTTTCTGCACAAGCAAGACACAAAACCATCAGCTCCTCCTGCTTACGTGCTGGGGAACTCCTCCCATCCATGAGCTGCCTGTCCCCTCTCCTGCCCAGCTTTGCACCCCCAGAAAAAGGGAGCGAGGCTGATAGGGAAGAACTTAGCATCGGCATACTCACCCTCGGTTCAAGCACTACATACAGCAATATAGTTTGCTGGAAGAAACGAGTAGGCACCCTGAACTCAGCTCAATGCCAGCCAGAGGGTTTGGGCTGCCCCTGCATCCCTCTCCTGGGCAGCAGATTCTTTAGGATTTGGGTTTGTACAGCCCTGGGTACAAGCCCTGCCCCATGGCTGACCCTCCCCATAAACCCGAGGGTGGCCAGGCAAGCGGTGAGTTGCCCGGTGAGATGCCTGGTGCCCCACGGTGCCGCCCCGGTGCCGCCATCACTCACCGACTTGGCAAGTATGAGAGCATCGCTCATGAGGTCAATGAGAGGCGTCTTGGTGTGAACATTGTAGAAGGAGTAAGCAGCTTTCAGGCTCTTGTGAGTTGGGTGGTTCATGATGGTGGAGGGCAGCGTGTAGAAGCTCAGGAAATCTGTCACCTCCCCTGGGGCACTCTGGAAGCCAGAAGTGACACCGCAACACATCAGAGCCAGGATAAAGCCCAGCTGGAGCCTTAGAGGGGCTCTGCCAGTCTGAGTGATGTGTGGGCTCCCTGCGAGGGGACTCGGGGCAGCCCAGGATGGAGAGGCACCATCTTCCAGCAGCTCAAACCTCCCACCCTGCAAGACCATCTCACTGCCCGGGGCAGCAGCCTCCTTGATCACTCCCACAGCTCACTGCACACTCCTCCAGCGGAGGGAGAAGCCCAGGAAAACACACCCCTGTCTCGCTCCTGCTCCCTTACCTCTACCACAAAGGTGTCGATGATGTTCTCCTGAGGTAAGAACCAGTGCTCCACCTCCTCTCGGCTCATGACGGGCGTCAGGTGGAACTGCTTCAGGTACTCGGTCAAGAGCTTATGCACTGCAGAGATATCTCTGTGCTCCATTGGCCGCAAGCCGGGAGTCTTGGGAGTCTACAGAAAGTGGGACAAAACGTTTCGTTGCTTACAGAGTGGCTTTTATCACTAAAGGGCTCTCCGACAAGCAGCATGGAGATGTTCTCTGCTTAGGATCAGCCCATTTTCAGTCCCACAACCCAGCACCCTCCCCCCCAGCCCTCCCTGCCTGGCAGAAACATGGGTGCGATCGGTCGTGACACCGATGGCAAAGATCACAGAGAAGCACAGCAAGTCCCAAAGCCCCACGTGCCAGGCCAAGTCCCACTGGAAGTGGCCTCCTACCCACAAATGACACAAGATCTCTGCTTCCCTCCAGGTCTCTGCTCCCACTCGCAGCAGGGATAGGCTGGGAGATGTGTCCCAGGCACCGCAAGGAACCGCAAGGATCCATCTGATGTTATTTCCAGTTGGACTGAATTTCTAATCTAGGGTCAGCATCGCTCAGCAAAGGCCAGATCAAGCAGCACGGACTGCTTCTGGGTCTGCGTTGCTGCACAAAAATCGGGAGCTACAAAACAGCAGCTGGTGCCTTTGCTGAGGCAGGAGGCAGGAGAGAGGAGCCATGTGCTGCCCGGCACTAAAGCAGTGCTCTCTGACCAAGACGAGCAGCTCTCACCAACAGAAGGAAGCCAACAAGGTCAAGGAAGGTGGTGGCAATTTTAATGCTTTGTTTGTCTTTTCTCCTATAGCCAGCTGGGGAACTTCCCCAGCAGGACAACTGCACTGACAGAACCGATCAGTTTGACTGAAGAATGAGGGACTAACCCAATTCAAGGTCACTCCGAGGCTGTGTTTGGACAGATGAAGGCTGTCATATCTGCGTTCTCGTTTTACCAGGAGGACGGGATATGACTCACCATGAAACAAAAGCTCACAGGGTCTTCTAGCTGCAAGAATTTGCCCTTAAATTGCAGGTACCCGGGCAAAAATAAATAAAGATTAAATAAAGCACAATGGCTTGACAGAGTCATTTACTACACGAAACAAATGCCAGTTCTCCAGGCAGAGGACTTGACCTAGGCTGAGATGTTTGTGTCTCCAGTTCCCAGCCTCGCCCCTTTGCTCAGCAAGGAGCAATTTGTGAGCTCTGCCTCTGTGGCTTGTACCCTCGGCTGGCACCCACCTCGGGCAACCGGTAAAGCTTCATGGTACGTTGCATAGTCATGTTCCTGCTCAGGTGGGAAAATTTGACCTCGATGAGTTTCCGAGGATTCAGGGACCGGTGCCAGTACCTGTAGAAAAACACTTGTGGTGGGAGACTTGTTCTTGGGCAGCAGGACAGCTGCACGAGCACGAGGTTCTCATAGCTGCCATGAGAGGGCAAGCGAGAACATCGCACCAGCTCGCAAAGAGGCCAGCAGCTCCCGCAGAGAAAAACAAGGGCGGCCTGAAGCACTTGTACTGCAGGAAGTCTCCTGCGTTGTGATACATGAGCAGCTTAAGCAAAGCTACTGGGCTTAATCCTGGAAGGACAGTATGGGGAGGAGAAACCTGGGCTGGAATCGATCTCTCCTGTCATGGGGAATCCCACGCACGCTCCATGCCACAGAGAATCCTGGCAAGGGAAGGTCTGCAGACAAAAATCTCTTTGGAGAACCATCAACACTCACCTGCAAGTCCCCACAGGCTTTGGCAGCACCACTCCCGCTGTGTAAACAGCCTGAAAGATCCCCTCCAGATGAACTCGCCGCGTGATCTCGCGGATCAAAACTGGAGCCACCCGTTTTGAGCGCAACTTTTTGTGGACACACAGGAAGTTTATCTCTACCATCTTCTTCTCTCTTGGGAAAGAAACAATGCAGAGCATGAGACCCGACTGTGACCTGGGAGATCAGTCCAATGCCCTGGGCAATTTACCTTCAGCCCCTTCAAGAGAAAGAGGAGTCAAAGCCTCAGGGAAGGCAAAGGGGCAAGGGCTGGGTTTGGAGAACTCTGCCTTAAGCTGTTAGCCAAGGTTTTCCCAGGGAAAATGGTCTCCATTCAGCCCTGGAGGATTTCTGTAAGCCAGAGCTCTAAGCTGACCTCACTTGTTGAGGAAAACAGCTTTCATGGCTGCTAACTACAAGATGACCTTGCACAGAACTTCACTGCCCACCTTAAATATCCCCCACCTTCTCTTCCAAGCAGCAAAGCATCTCCACGGCTAAACAGCGTGGGGTCTGGCTCGGTTGGTTGGGGAGGACAACGTAGCCAGACCTCCTCAGAACTCCCAGGAAGCCCCAGATGCCATCAAGGGGCAGGATGAGAAACACAGCCGAGCAGCACTCACGTGTCATAGATGTGGACAGTGGCTGGAATCGCGCTGATAAATCCAACCAGCTTCTTGCTGGAGACAACTCGGACTCCACAGTGCCACTGGGGCAACCAGCCCGGAGGACGCAACGCCCTGGAGAAGAGATACACTTCAGAAGTCATGTCCCATCAAAGGCCCCCAGTGTACCTGCTCCTGCCTCCCCACCCTGTCCTGAGATGCCCTGTGTCCTGCTCCAGACTGCTCAATGCAGCTGTGGGTTTGCAGGCAGGAGGATGAGAGGGTGACAGACAAGGCAGAGCCGCCAGGATCCAGGGCAATTCCTGCACTCTGTGGCCAAGGCCAGTTCTCATGAGAGACACAGAAGGAAATCCATGTTCCTCAACTCATGAACACCCTGAAGAAATAGCAGCTCCACTGCAACAGGTCTCTAAGTGTTAGTGCTGGCAACGTTACTTGGCAGCCACCTTCATCCTACAGCTCCAGGGCACTGGGAAGTTCCTCAGCTACTTACAAACACTCGAGGGATCAAACCAAGGAGGGAAAAAAATCCAGTTTTAGGCTCCTATATCTCAAAGAAGCCAGAGGCAGGCAGGGCTGGGTGAGAGACCCCTCTTGCAGTGTACCTGGGACACTGCACTCACGCACGGTGACAGATGGGGAAGGGAGATTTCGGAAAGAAGTGAGAGGGGATAAGCAAAGGCAGCTGCAGCGCTGTCACTGGGATCAGGCTTGCCAGCATCCAACACCCTCTGCTCTGTGGTCGTGGTGCCACTCACCACAGCAGGAACTCGGGAGAGTAATCGAACCGGAACATGTTGTCATCGTCCTCCACATAGTTCTCATTCAGAAGCGTGTACAGCTCTTTCAGCTAAAGCAGGAGAGACCAAGCAGGTTAGGGAAGTTATTCAGCCATCACACACCCCACCTGCCCCGAGATGGGACCCCGAACGCTTTTTGTGTGGCCACAGCAATGGGCGCCACATGCAGCCATGTCCCTGCTACCAGCATGTCCCCCTGGGTCCAGGTTCCCGAACCAATGCCGCTGCAGAGCAGGGTAAGCAGTGGGACACACAGATAAGTCCTGCTGCCCTCAGGTCATCTCCCAGGGAGGTGGGTCACGGTCTGGAGAGTCTTCTGAAGGGAAAACTTCTGGCTTCAGGCATCCTTACATCATAGAATCATAGAAGGTTTCGGGTTGGAAGGGA
>BOSO01007768.1:30270-43378 GCA_018403395.1 Gorsachius goisagi
CTGGTTTAGTTTAAAACCATTCCCCCTTGTTCTGACACAACATCCCCATAAAGAAACCAGGTCAACCTGGCCAATGTGGGGTGGGAGGTAACTGCATGGTGGGGGAAGTCAGACCCATCTAACTCCAAGGAAATGGCATGACCACTGAGCTGGAGTGTTGCCTGGTGTGGTGAAGGACATGTTCCCATCCCAAAAACCATCTTCATCAGTCCAAGCATGGAACTGCCAACTGTGCAATGGAGTTGCCCTCCCAACACATGCGTCAAGCTGCCTGTACTCACCACGCCTCTATCCCCAAGGTCCAGGGCATCCCAGGTGAAGCCCTGGGGCAAGGTGTATGGCTCCTGACGGATATTGTCTTTGTCTGGCTCAACGGGACCATGGGTGTTCACCACTTCTCCTGTAAGAGAGATCAGGGAGCCATGAAGATGCTTTCTACTGTTTGAGGCCAAGTCTCCATGACACCTCAATCTGGCAACCAATGTGCTTCATGTCTCCCACCCCAGGTCCCTGGCATGGGCAGCCAGGGCTCACCATTTCACCCACACAGTTTGGGACATGCCACACGTTCATCATGGCACAGGGGCAGAGAACCAAAGCTCCCTCCAGGGCAATGGTGGAGCTGATCAGGCAGCAGAGAGATGACAAAACTGATGGAGCTTCAGGGCCACAGCTACGTCCTCCAGGTCCACATGTGATGCCTTATCCTTCCCCATCCCCACAATTCCAGCCTTGGCCAGCACTTCCCCATGAGCCGCTCCATTGAATGGTGGCTCTCTCTCTGCCAGCTCTGGCCCCTGGCATTTGGCAAGTGTCAGGGTTTCCTTCCCACTGCGCTTAAAGAAGAGCTGCAGTGAACAAGACATCTTTTGTTGAAAAAACACTGACTCCTAAAGCCCCCAATTCAGCCAAGAGACATCAGTTCAAGCACTGGCTTTCCTGGGGATGTCAGCACAGCAGCATCACTTGAGCGCTGCCAAGAGAAGCAAGCAACACTAATTAGGAATTCCCTTAAAAAGGGATTGAAAAGATTTCCAGGCAATGAGGAGGTGAACAAAGCTCAGAGTAAGAACTTCCCCCATCACACCCACACAGGGCAGCTTCCAGAAATGCTCACCCCTGGCTGTCCTCTCTGTTTTGAGCAGGTGCTGAACTGCTCTGAAATCTGGCCCCCAAAATCCCACAGCACTTTTGTTACCAGACCCTAAATAGCCTTGTGTACATAACGGTGTGTGCCAGAGAGCGCTTTTGATCAAGGACCACAAGAGATGGCAGGACCCAGCAAGGGGGCTGGCAGCCAGAGCACAGCCAGCAATTTGGTGTATGGAGGAGTGGGCTGTTTTCTGCGTCTCCTTCCCCAGAAGATACCTTCCACCCTTCCTCCAGGCTTTACACAAGTAGAAATGATGTTTGCCATGTCCAGGATCCTCTGGGAAAAAGGGCAAATGCAAGATCAGGCTTTGCTGCCTCACACAACCCCATGCCATCTCACTATGATCTCAGCGCAAAGCTGAGACCATCGCTCCCAGCAAATAAGTCTTTAAGACCAAAGAAAGCCTCAGACTGGTGCTGACAACATGAAAAGGGAATCAAATATGGTGTTTACAGCAAGAGGGTCTGGACACAACCCCACAAAGGAAATTGCTGAAGAGCAGCCAGTTTGAAGCCATGACAAGCTTCAGGTAAATGTAGAAACTAAGGGCTTGGACCCATTCTATAGTTCTCCTGAGCTCTGCATGGATTTTGCTGGGGGATGCAGGGGCAGAGAGGCTAGGTGAAGCAATCCCGGGCACCCAAGGAGCACTGCAGGTTTGCTCCAATTAGCTTGGGAACGAGTGCCTTCCAGCCATGCAGCTCTGCATCAGTGCACCCCTCTTCCTTTCAGATCTGCTCAGCTGCCAACAGCTCCTGCCACGCTGAGAAACGCCTCGTTACCAACAGCAGATCACTTTTGACGCAGGCTGACAGCATCAAGAGCAGACTGGAGAAAGGGCTGGAGCAAGGACTAGAGCTGGGAAGCACAACCCGGCTGTTTGCAGGGGGAGGAGGGGACAAAGCGATAGGATTCCACATCTTTAGATGGGCATGGCAGCTTGGGGGTGCAGATGCTTGCGAGGTTTGTGCTTCTCCTCTCCCAGCTCTCCTGGCTCAGCACCAGCGCCTGCCCATGCCAGAGGCTGATGCGAGCCCAGCAAACCAACGATGGAGCAGCTCCGCACATGGACCTGCTTCTGTGAGTGGCTCCCATCACTGGCTGGCCCTGTCTCACCCCGAGTTACCTTCCCCACCAAGGACCCCTTGCTGGGAAGTTTCCAGCAGAAAGGGGAGAGCTGGTTAGCTCCAATTCCCCTAGGACTTGGCAAGAGGAAGGCTGGCAACATCCCGCATGAAACTTGGGCACAGAGGGCTGGGGAGACACAATTCAAGGGCTAAAGACTGAGATTAAGGGATGCCCAAATGCAGGAGGCATCAAATCAAATGTCTCCTTGTCCTTCCCGACCCCCACCAGCAGCCTGCACAGGTAGGGCTGGCCACTCAGTCCATGATGCTGAACGGTGGACAAGTGTCATTGATACCTTTGAAGCCCAAATAGGACAGCAGTGAGGTGCTGGCGAGGACTTGCTTGCTGGCCAGAGACCAGCTTCTTTGAGGAGCCAGGGGACCACAGGACCTAAGGAGCACGAAACGGCAAGAGGCTGCACTTACCTAGCTTGGGCACTGGCTGCGTATCCCAGAACTGGTAGCTCCTCTTGCTGGCTTCCTCCATGGTTTTGGCAGGGCCCTGACCTACAGAGAAGAGCTCGATGGCTTTTTGAATCTCCTGGATCCTCTCAGCAGGTAAAGAGTTCACCTGAGGGTAGAAAAGGAGGGTGGAAAGACAAAATGAGTAAGGTGAGCCACCAGGTCTGTATTTCAGCTCCTCGAGCTGACCCTGCCAGGAAGGGGAGAGCAGGGAGAAGACTCACTTCCCCACCTAGATCCTCTTATAACCCTCTATGAGATGGATGAACCCTTTCATCAGGACCTGCCACACCCCTAGACCTGGTTTCCAGGCACTCCTGGGTCGAAGCGGATAGGTGAAGTGCCTTAAAATGCTTCAAGCTTCAGTCAAGAAGGGTGCTATGAGCCCCAAGAGCAAACCTCCCTGCCTCACCTTGGCTAACACCCATGCAGAGACACCCTGGGTCAACCCAGACCCAGCGCTTGGGCTTTCTGTGGTGGCTTTTCTCTCACTGCTTCAGCCTCCTCCATCTAAGCAAACCGCAGCTTCCATGGGAGTCCCTGGGCACTGCAGACGAGGACAAGGCAGAGAGGCTGAGTCAAGATGAAGGACACTTTCCTCTTCCTCCTCCCCAGGCAGACTTTGGCAGGGTGGGCAGCTCTGCACTGAATTCACAACCCCAGCTCCTCCCTGATTCCCAGTGAATTTAATTTGAAACACTCTAAGCCCCAGTTTAATGCTCTGCACAGTCAGAAGGACAAAATATTAGAAATATTTGAATGGAAAGCGGGCATTGGACAGAAAACAGCCTCTGTTGATGTGCAGATCTGTGTGTGTGTCCCCTGTCACAGGACCAGCGGGGATGAGAAGGCTGGGAGGGTTCCACCCCGGCAAGGACAAACCCTGCATGCCCCACGCTCCTTCCCCAAGAACCGTATGCTAGTCAGGATGGGGCAAAGCCAAGAAGGGCAAGACAGACCCTGCTCTGACCCGGCTGCTGTTCTTATGTTAATCAAGCAAAAAATCAACAACATCAGATGTCGCCCAAGAAGTAGGAGAACGCGTCCATTGTGCCAGCTGTGGGCAGGAGAGGAAGCTGGCAGGTGGCAGCATGGCGGTTCCCTGCCTGCGAGGAGGCAGCTGGTGTCTGGAATGAATAACTCGGAGGCGCCAGTCTGACCTTTTCACCGCAGCGTAGGAACTGGCTGGGATATCCAGCCAAGGACCGTGTTTACCCTGGAGTGCTCCACAAACACCTTCCGCAGCAATGGGAATTCCCACGCACGGAGCCAGGCTGGGAAATTACTCTAAACCTTAAGTTTTTTGAGCAGCCAAGTGCCTAAAATCAGGACTGGGAGACTCCTTCCTTGCCCTAAGCTACTTCCAAGAGGTTCAGGACAGGGCTGGCTGTTGTGCAGGGCCACGACTCCAGGAAGGGGTTGGTCACCTTCACCGTCTGGTCCTGAGCCTGGTTGGGCTGATCTCCTCCTTTCTCTTTCTTCCGTTTGGGTTTCTTTTTCTTCTTTTTGGCTCCGCTGTCATTTGCTGGACTCAAGCCACTAGGGAACAAAAGAAACATCATTGGAGCCTTGGGGTTTTCTTTTGGAGAACATTTATAGGGTTTCCTGAAGCTCTCTAAAGAAAATACAAACTCCCTGTT
Organism: Gorsachius goisagi; assembly: GCA_018403395.1. Classification (NCBI taxonomy): domain Eukaryota; kingdom Metazoa; phylum Chordata; class Aves; order Pelecaniformes; family Ardeidae; genus Gorsachius; species Gorsachius goisagi. The sequence goes on from BOSO01007768.1 coordinate 34,653, forward strand.
CCGAGTCCAAGTCTCCAGGAGAGGGAATACTCAGTGCACAGAGGGTGCAGCCATGCGCCCTCTCCCCGGCATCCCTCCCAGCAGCAAGCTCCGTGCAAGCTCCCAAAAGGTGACCAGTGCCAACATCTCCCACCCCACAGGTTTCCTCAGTGGTGGGGAGTGTGCCTCGCACTGCAGGTGACTGCTTCTTTGCCGTCACATCACCCTGCTCAGCCGCATGTGCCCAAATCCATGACATGGAGTGGTGGGAATCCCCAGTTTAGGCTTCTTCCTCTTCTCTGAGCCCAAAAATGGATGTGGGAGCAGCAAACACTGGTCCACCCCTAGGGATAAGGCACTGCAGCAGGTCCAGGAACCACAGAGGAGCTGGCGGCCAAGGACACTGCACCCACTGTCACCTTACTGGCAGAGGTGATGATCTAGGGAGATGGGTGGCTGTTACATTGGAAAGTTATTACATTGTTATGTTGGAGCTGGAAAATCGAGACTGAGCAGCAAATCTCTTTGGGAGTGCAGGGTGGGAAGTGCCTGTGCCAGGGCATTGCTCCTCCTTCCAGGGATGCAGGGCAGCCCTGGGCATCCAGATCATAGAATCGTTTAGGTTGGAAAAGACCCAACCGTTCCCTTAACCCTGCCATCCCACCATTAAACCCTGTCCCTAAGCACCTCGTCTGCCCGGCTTTTAAATACCCCCAGGGATGGGGGACTCGACCCCTTCCCTGGGCAGCCCCTTCCAGTGCTTGACAGCCCTTGCGGGGAAGAAATTTTTCACAGTGTCCAACCTAAACCTGCCCTGGCACAACTTCAGACCATTTCCACTTGTCCTATCGTCCATTACCAGGTACAAGCCCCAGGGACCCCCCACCAGCCCAGATGCTGTGGGATGTGTCCCTGCCCTCCTGTGCCTGGGGACCTCATCCTCTTCTTTCCCTAAATCTCAGCTCGAGGATCCTCCGAACCAGTATATTTTTTACTCTATGATATAGAGGTGTCTCCTTCCTTGCACCCCCAAAACGACTGCTGCTTTCATGGCAGGTAAAAGGTGGAGGAGGGAAAGGAAAGAAGAAACATGCTGGAAAATATGTTGGAGCAGCATCCAACTATTTATTTCAGCAAGGCCAGGAAAAGGAGAGAGCTGGAAGGGGAATAAGGTTTAAAGAAAAATCTCTGGGTGAGTGAGTTTTGAAAACAGGGAAAAGTGGATAGAGAAATGTTTTTTTGAGGGATGAAACTGGGATGACTGGTTGTGGAGATGCTTGCAGATGGTGAGGCGCTGATGCTCACAGCGCAGTAACCCGATGTGATGGGCAGCCGTTGCCCTGCAGAGCAGAGACCGGAGCAGCTGAACTGAGGAAGGCTTTACCCCTGGACAAAATCTGAGCAGCAGTGGAGACTCTGCAGATGGCTTTTCCTGGGAAAAAGATTCCCATCTATCAGCAGAGCCCCATGTGAAACACCGAGAGACAGCAAGCATTTGCTCACTGGCATGGGGAATGAGGAGCTGCTCCAGAAAAGGGGGCTCAATGAGAAGCTCCCCCCTCTCCTCCAGAAGCACACTGAGTGCTTGCAGCAGAGCGTAGAGGAGCAGCCACAAAGCCGCAGCTCAGTAGGGATCAGCATCCCGCAGCACTGCTGAACCATCCCTGGGGGGGACACACATCTCACCTCCCACCACCGGGAAAGGGCTTTACGTCCACCTGGGGAGATGCGAGCTCTGACATGACAGCAAAAGTAATTACAGCAAAGCGGTGCTGACACCGCTATTGATTTTGGTGACAAATGCGTGATGGGGCTTTTTTTAACACCTTGTGGAGGAGCACGGGCGAGACCTGGCAGATCCCCAAACAGCCAGGACAGCTGTATCCAGGCCCTGGGATGAGCTAACTATCCACCGTGGAGCCACAATAAACACATTCAACTGCTTTCTTACCAATTTTAACACCACAAACTGATGGCACAAGGAGGGTTTGAGAGCACATCCGAGGGCAGATGCTGGAAGCCACCCCTTCCAACGGAGATGAACACGTTTTCCCAGGTCACCTCCATGTTGGGATGCTGCAGGTGTCAGATGCGACAAACAAAATTCTCCCAGCCCCTGTGTATTCAGTCGGTGTCGCTTTGCTTCATAAATCAGAGCTGCCAACTCCCAGCTTGCTGCTAATGAGTTCAGCCCAACCAATATCGCTTCACCCCCATGCCAGACTCACAGGTAAAAGCGCTGAGAAAAATCCTCCCTGATTTATGAGCAAAGCTGTCGTGACCTGGAAGAAATCAGGGTGGGATAAGGTGGGATGAGGTTTTGCATTCCCAGGCACCGTGGTGTGGGGAGGGGCCCCACTCCAGCAGCAAGATGAAAATCAACCCAGCAGACGAGTCACCAGCAAAGGAAACATAGGAAGATGCTGGAAAACCTGAAGATCCCTCTCATTACACCTATGGAAGCAACAATTATAGGTATTTTTCTATTTTAAAGTCCATTTAGGAAAGCAAATTTCTTCTTCTTTACGCTCCAGGTAGCTGCAGCCCCTCGGATGCTCCCCAAATTAATGGCATTGCCCCACCAGTGACCTGGGACAGAGCCACCACTGTCCAAAATCCCAGCTACCACAGCTGATGCAACCCATGAATCTGCGACGGCTGAAGCTGATTTCACCCCCCAGGAAGGGTTAACTGCCAGGCCAGCTCCTGTCCAACAGCCCACCGCTGTGCTTATGGCTTTTTTCCTCTTGTATGTCCTTTCCAGCCCGAGCTGCTTTAAGAGATAAAGTGGGTAGAGAAGGGCACATTGGCTGCGCTATGTGAAACATTTTTCGATTACCCATGGGATGGCGATGGTTTGTTCTCCGATGAAGGAAAACACTTTTCCCTTCTCTTGGGAAAGGCATCGCTGCCGTCATGGCCATTACCTTTCACTGCAACTCCCCTTCCCTGCTACCGGATGCTCCTCGAGTTCAAGGGAAAGGAGCTGGTGCTAACCACTACACAGAAAATAATACCCATAACCTGAGCAATCTCAGAAATAGACTTTCGGAAGTACCTAAATAAACCAGACGGGTTTGTTCAAGGCAAGACCCACTCAGACTGACTGTCCTCCACCAGCTCAGCCCCTCTGGAGGCTGGCAAACACCAGATGTATCCAGTAACAAACTGGTGCTCAGCACCCATTTATCTATCCCCTGGATCTGTGTGCGCTCCTGCTGTATTCCCAGATCCGGGAGCTTTATTTTTTTCAAGGTGGGGGAGGAAAGCACAAGGGAGGACAACTCCGGCTGTGGCCAGCTCCTCACGGCTCCCAAAGCCCAGGGGAAGCTCTGGGTTGACACAGGGGATTTCAGTGGCAGAGGCTGGGAGTTGTTTCCCATAGCATATGCTCTGTGGCAACGAAAAAGCATCTTTCATTGCACAAATCGAAATGTTGTGCTTGAGCTCTCAGACCGCCTCACATGTATGATAGAAAATGGTACCAAACACTGCTGGTTCTTCCTCAAGACCCAAACTGGAAATGCGGATTCAGACGAGGTTTGCAATTCCTCCACTGCACGGCCTTGCTTCCTAGTCTGAAAGGTGTCAGATGAGAAATAGTAGATCCCTGCTCCATATTTAGGTGCTGGAAAATCCCTCTGCCAAACCTGGGGCTAATCAGGCACCGTACTTAGGCTGTAATCTCATTAGGGGCCGAAGAGAGGAGGGAGGCTCTGGAGGCGACAGAGCACGGGTCCCAAAGCAGAGTGTGCCATTATCATGCTCCATATAATACCTAAAATTAAATTCTGCATGTTAGAGCACAGCAGTTGTCCCAGGAACATCCTCTCATGGTGCAAGTGCAGGCAGGGATTGCCACATCAGGCAGCTGCCCGCTGTACCACCAAGAAAAGCCCCTTTGTTTTCCCCACACCCCATCCAGAAACATCCCAGTTTGACCCACAGGACTGTCCCTGAACTTCTCCTGTCCAAAACCACTTCCCCGGGTGGTTTTGCCAATGACAGATGTTTCATGGAGCTGGGACACTCGAATCCTTGGTCTCACCACTGCCACTTGCTGCCTGTGAACCGACAAATCCCACCAAGCTCGCAGCAGCTCCAGAGAGCAGAGTCTGTGCCAGCGCCTCTGCCTTTCCAGTGTCTTTTATCTACAATGGGAATAAACCCTCTGCAGACATGGGAGACAGGACAGAAGCCCTCTCTGCACAAAGGAAAGTGTGACAAATACGAAAGTGGGATCTTTTTTTTTCTTTGGGAAATCAATTTGGACAGCCACAGCAGAGAGCGGTGCAGCCGCTTCCCAGCGCTGACACAGGACCGAGGCAGAGGAAACTCAATTTCTCTTTCCTGTCCTTAAAAGGAAAGGAAGTATTGCTGTCTCTAAGTAATATTTTTATGTTTTAAATCTCAGAGCCAAGATCCAGTACCTCTTAACACGAACAGGGCAGAGGCAGGACTCGGAGCATTTTACAGGACTCTGCAAACTTGAGCGGCTCAAAGCACTTCTCCTGCCCCATTTTTGGGGACAGCATTCAGCGGGGGTGACCATTAACTCTCCCACACCCCCAGCATAACATGACAGCACGAAAGCAACAAACTGATGTGCGTCAAGAAAGAAAACCACTGCCTTTCCTACCACTTGGGCTTTTCTCTCCTAGGTGGAAACCCTATTAGGTTTTTGGGGGAACAGGAGATTTGCCAGAGAGCTCCAGATCCTCCCTGGCTTGCGCTCATTATCTCTGTGCCCTTCAGCCATGCTTTTAAGGTTATTTCCCAAGTGACTCAAACTCCCTAAGTATATTTGTTACACGACATTTCCCAGGCCACCCGGTTAGCTTGTTGCATTTCAACACGTGCCCTCGTCGGGGCAGGTAACTGCATTTAACTCCTCGGGGTTGCAGAAGGTGCGATTCCTATGCTAGGATATGAAGAGGTCTCAAGAATGCACCTTTTCCTGGCGAAGAGCAGGCTGAACCACTGGGCTGGGAAATAATAGTGATTAAGCACCACGTCTCCTCTCTGCTTGACTCTGGTTTCCATAAACCTAATCATGTCAGAGGGAAAAGAAAAGAAAAATCTCCCCAAGCACGACTAAACCTATTAAGCTGAGATGCGGCGTCACACCCAGGAGGCAAATAAAATATAAACGGGCATCTGTGCTGCCATAAGAAAAGCCTCTGTGATATTTCTTGCTTGACCTTTTATTCACTTTGGTCACCAGACAGGCGGGATTGCCTACAGAAAGCTGCTGACAGAGGGAAAAGAGCTCTTCAAGCCAACAGTCTCTGTGCCGCAGGGCTGGGAAAGCGGCTGCTGGGACACTGGAGGAGCAGGAATTGGAGCCTGGTGAGGCTCAGGCATGCAAAGCACAAGGCACAAAACCTCTGGAAACCTTTAGAAACCTCTGGAAACACGTGATGTAGTATAAGCCACTCGTTGATGTGCCCTGCTGCATGCAAAGCCAGCAGGAATGAGGATGAAGCCTCTCCTGCGAGCCACAGGCACAGTGAGGCAGCTCTGCACCTCGTTAATTAAGGCAGTGAGTAACACGGGTACTACATTAGGGATTTTAGATCTTTCCTACCTAGATAAGGACCTGCCTCACCACATGCGCTCACTCACAGCCTAATTGGTGCTATTTCACCATTTTGTACCTGTGGAAGCCGCACTCCTCGAACCACAAGAGGCTGAGCTTTGCAAAACCCTGGGCTGTGTTTAGGATAACGATGAGGTGAGTGTACAGGAGCCTGGGCTTCCTCCTGGGCACAGGGATGGCCTCGGGAGGCCACAGGCTGCGGGAAGCGGCCTAACACACCCGACCGTTCCACCACCCTGGGTGCTACCGCGGTGCCAGAGGGGCCGGGGCTTGTGCTGGAGGGCAGGGGAAATGTGGGGAGCCACACCCTAACAAAAGGGCAAGAAGAGCTGAGAATTGCGCTCATTTCTGCCAAAAAACAGGCACTCGCGGCCCCTTTCTCGCTGCCCGGCAGACACCACGAACGCCGTCACCCATCCCCACCACGGACGGGCCGGACCCTGCTCAGCCTCAGGACACGCTCCCACAACATGCGTGAACGGGAGCCAGCGGGCCCGCCCCCCCAACCAGACTGACGGGCAGCTCGACCAATCCCAGCGCAGGATGCTGCCTGGCGGCCAATCAGCCCGCGCGCGGGGCGGGGCACCGCTCACTTCCCGGCCGCTGCCCTCCTCAATGGGCCCGGCCGCCGCCCGGCGGCCGGGCCTCAGCCGCCGCTCACCCCCGGTTGGAGCCGTGCTCCTCCTCGTTCTCGCAGTCGCTGCAGTGCTCGTGGTCGTTCTCATCCGCCGGCGGCCGCGGAGGCCTCGCTGGTGGCCGCCTCCCTGCTGTCTCACTGTCGTCCGCCATCTTGAAACGGGGCCTTGGCGCCTGCCGCACCCCCAGCAACAAAGCGCGCCGCGATTGGGCGGTGAGCCGCGGGGCATGACGGGACCGGTAGTCTGAGCGGGCATGCGGGGGCCAGGCTGCGCCGGGACTACAGTTCCCGTCGGCCTTTGGGGGCAAGCCGGGGCGGGGCTCCGGGGGCAGGGGGGCTCAATCACACCGGGGCGGCCGTGTGGGGCCACCCGCCATGGCGGAGAGCCTCGGCCCCTTCCGAAACCGCCGTGCCCACGCTCCCACCCGCTTCCTGCTCGGGGGGGGGCGGGCTGAGCCCAATGAGGGCGGCGCTGATTGGCTGAGAGAGGGACAACTCTTCCCGCCAGCCAATAGGCGCGCGGGACGCTGCGCCGCTCGTGAAGCCAGGCAGAGGGTGAGTGGGTGAGGGCGCCGGGAGGGTACCCTCTCCGGCCCTCGGACCCCGCGGGCGCCGGCCGGGCTCGGCCGGCCCTGCTCCTCGGCCAGCCCCGCGGCCCTCGCTCGCTTGGGGCGGCCCAGCCTGACCCGCCCGGCCCGATCCCCCAACCGTGTCACGAGCCCCCGGGCTTGGGGAGGCGCCGGGGGCGGCCACGGCCAGGGGCCGGGCTCGGGGCCACCGGGGAAGCGCCGTTTTGTAGTCAGGGCCCTGTCTGGTGAAAACTGTCAGCGTGTGGGGCTCGATTCGGCACCCACCAAAAGGCCCAGGGGGTGGTTGATGGTGGTGGCGGCTGTTTCTCCACCAACTTAATGATGTATTTTATGATTTTTCCGTTTAATTTCAGCCTCCTCAAGCCAACACCATGTCTTGTCAGTGCACCAGGTCCCAGTCAGAGCCGAGGTGGGGAGCAGCAGGAAGGCTGGGTGTAGCATGGTGCTGGGGGACGTCTTTTGTCTCTGTCCTCAGCCCTGCGGTAGGCTGGATGGATGGCTTAAAGCAGGCAATTTGTGCTGCGCCCAGAATCAGAGGAGTTGGCACACAGGCGAAATTTGGGCACCTCAGCCTTCAAAAGCCTTGGTTCTCTGGGTTACCTCTCCCAGGGCACCATTCCTTACAGCAGGAATATCTCGCTGGGTTTTCCAGTCTGAGCAGCCTCTGTGGCTCACGTTTTGGCTTTCCCCATGTTTGATTTAGTTGGTGCAGGCTAAATATACCAAATAATGGTGCATTTTGGGGAAAACCGGTTCTGGCACCTGCCTGTAACATCTGCAGGAACGGGCTTAGCCTCTCTACCCTTGTGTACAGTTCAAACCCAAGCTCATTAAATATTTATACCTCATACTGTGGGTCTTATATCTGTACAGGCCCTGTGACAGCGCAAGTGTTTTCAAATCCCGTTTGGCCGTGGTTTCTAGACTAACCCTTCCAAGTGCTCTTTTACCCCTGCAGTAATTCTCACAGCAGCCGCCTGCCTGCGGAGGTATGTGACAGAGGGACAGAAATAGCAGGGTTTTTTGGGACCAAGTCCCAGCTGAGGCTGGAGTCCAGAGTGTAGGGGTTACTGCAGTTAAAACCTTGTATTTACTCTACATGGGCAGGAGAGATTTTTATGTATTTTTAAAAAAAACACGTGAGTGGAGCCTCCACCCTTGCAAGGCAGTGCACCAAAGGCCTGGTTCTCCCTTGTGCAGCGTTAGCCCTTGTAGGCTGTTGCAGAGGGTGTATAAAATCCTGCCAGGGAGGGCTGGATTTTAACCTGCTGTAATAAATAAACACCCCCTCTGTCGCGCTGAGCCCTCTGTAGCACCAGGAAAAGTTCCCCATGGGGACCGGGTACTTGCTTGGCAACAAAGCTTGCAATTTACATCAGCTTCCTGCAAAGCGCTGAAGTTTATTGTAAGCGGCCTTTCTGATTCCCTTTGAATTGCCCCTCGTTGTTGCTCGAGTTAAACCCATCTGTTCGCCTGGCGTCTTGGAAGGGGAAAGAGCACGTGGTGCTGCTGCAGGCTGGTGTTGGGTCTCGGCTGGTGCTGCCAGCTCTTGCTACAACTCCTGGTTCCTCCCTCTGTTGAATTGCCTCCAGCTGCCGAAGGACTTATCCACCCCCCTCCTCACCCCCAGGCTGTGGGTCTGGGTCCTGTTTAGGACCAAGTTATGACAAAAGTGTCGGGGTTTTTTTTGTTTCTTTTTTTTCTTTTTTTCCTAGCAAAAAGGAAGCAGTGCCATGTTTTCGCCCATCTTCAGCCGCCCTGCAGGCCTGCGTTCCTGACTGCTGCCCTTGGGTGCAAAGTGGTGTGGTCCCCATTCGTGGGGGACGGTGTAGGCAGTAGGTACTTGGTTTCTATATGTGCAGAGTTTTTTGGCCATAGTGTCTGGAGGGAGGTGTGACACCAGAAGCAGCTCAGGCAGAGC
>BOSO01007768.1:43500-74971 GCA_018403395.1 Gorsachius goisagi
AGCAATGGTTACTGAGATCATTGGGTTTTGGGGTACGTGGCTCACTGGGAGAGGTGGCGGGAGCTGGGTCTCCCTTCCTCTGGGCAAGAGGGAGCTGAGGGGTGTCTACCAGCAGCCTGTGGCTCCTGGCCAAAGGCAACTGAGCTAGTTTCTTCTTGGATGCAAGGGGCAACAGCCATGAACTGGGACTTGGGAGCTTCAGGCTCCTCACCTGTGAGGGTGGTGTCACCCTAGACAAGATGACAGCAAAGTTGGAGGCTCTGTTCTTGGAGAATTGCAGGACTCAGCTGCAAAAAGCCCTGGCTGGAGGCCCTTGGCCGGGGCCAGTGTTGGTCCGTGGGGGCTGGCGAGGGGACGCTGGGGTCTGTTCCCTGCACTGCCACAGCTGCCCCGGGTCCTGCAGGACTCTTGCTTTCCCAGCCTGCTGTGGCTGTTGCCTTTTCGGGGATGCAGATACCACCTTACTCGCAGGAATCCCCACTCCTGCCCAGGACTGCCTCCGCATTGCTGAGCCTTTTGGTGAAGGGGTGCAAGCAGGATTGTTTTGAGTGGGGAGAGATCTCGGTGTAGGAACTGTGAGAGAAGCTGTCTGCTCTGGGTTGGCAGGGGGGGTTACAGGCTCCCTCTCAGCCTCAAGGCCATCGGCAAGCGCAGACTCTGCGTTTAGTGCCACATTTGCAAGCTAACAGACACAACTTTGCTGCTCAGAGCCATGATTTCTTGTGTCCACTGGGCTGCTGATGACTCTGCGGGTGTCCAGGTAACGTGGGGATGCGATTTACTTGCTGGTTTGTGTTTTTGCGTCCCAGTTACGTCAGAAGTAGCTTATCACCTCCTACACCCTGGCTGTAGGGATCAAACAGGGCCCTCCCTCTCAGTCCTCGTGTTTCTCGGTATGGGCTGAGATGTTGTCTGAATTCTTCCCCTTTTGTCAGTGATCCTGGGTCACTCTTGACAACCCTGCCAGAAATCTGATTTAGGGTGCTGTAGGTGAGACTGTGGCTTGATGGGCACAAATGCTAAAGGGGAAGGAGTTGTGTGGAGCTGCAGGTCTCAGCTGGAGGAGCTTAGGGCTGGCTCAAGTTGCACATCCGGAGTTAGCAGGGTCCAGGGAAGCCTTGTTTAACCCAACACTGTTCTTCAGTCTTTAAAACAGGGGTATCCAGCTCAGAGGGGTGCCAAAATTGTGCTAATATCTCGGTAACACCCTGAGAGTGTATGAAAATGAGCTTTGAATAAAGTTGCCTGTTTGGGATGGATATTTGATGTGCACAGCATGAATGAAACGGCCCTGTCCTGGTGTGTTTTCAGCTCTTTTCTTTCTGTTTCAGAGCACAATGTTCCTGGTTGGACTCTCGGGTGGAATTGCCTCGGGGAAGAGCACGGTGGTGGCCGTACTCCGGGAACTGGGCTGTGCCGTGATTGATGCCGATGTTATTGCCAGAGAGGGTGAGTTTTGCATAGTTGATCCTTCTCCCTGAGGTTCCCCTGACAACTGGGATTGATGCGGGGAAGCGCAGACAGCAGAGGGTGCTCTGGGTATGTTAGATAAGTGTTTCCCTCCCATTCCCGGTTTGATGAGGCTGTGTGGAGGAGCAGCTGTCTTGAGCGGGATTGGAACTAGGATATATTTTTAATAAAGAAAAAAAGATAAGATCATGTCCTAATAAACACTGTGGGGAGATCTTGCCTTGCGTTTCCTTCTCCTGGAATGCAATGTTTCCTGGCTTTGAAAGCCAATTCTGGGCAAACTAAATGCGGTTCTCTGTAAAGTGGGTTCCCTTGGCTGATCTGATGTCCCCCCCTAAGCCCCAGGACCCCATCCTGTAAGGTGGTTACGTTAGGTGGGATCACTAATGCCTAGCTTGAAAGAGAATTTTCATCTGTGCTGGATGTTGCTTGGTTGTAAATATAGAGAGATTGGTACACAAAATTACTTGTGCCTTAATGCACTCAAAAAAAGAGGCTCCAAATATCCTAGATGAGAGGGAATTCGGTCTGTGCTTCTGCACAACACACCGGCCTCTCGCTGCTCTGGAAACGTGCTGTCCTGGCTACAGAAAAGACCCAGAAATCCAGATCCGTTGCCTCAGCAGGACTGGGGCAGACCCTGCTTGCCCCAATTACCTCCACGATGCGGGACGAGATGTTAATCCTTCCGTACCACCAGGATAATGACATATCCAGTGCTCGCTCCAGGAAGGGCTGCTGATTTTGTATGCAGAAGGTTTCGGGTCTGCAGCTGAGCGGTGGTGCAGGTGGTGTCATTTTCAAGTGCCTGCACTTTTCTATTTGGTGAAGAACTTACGGTGTAGCCACTCAAAGCTGTGATACTCTTAACGTTTTATTACACTATAATTCCCCTGGAGGTGTGGAAAATTTGCTGGAGGTGCTAAAAGCCCTCAGAGATGATAGGAAAACACTACAGATACTCAGTGTTAGTTTTCTACCAATCACTTCATTTTTCTCCAAGTCCTTTTTTATATGTGTTTATTTACTATATGGATTTCACCCATCCTGAAACTACCTCTGTGTAAAATTTCCACGGGAGAAAGAAATTGGTCTTAAAGACTTTTATTAGGTTGGCCTGAGGTTACAACCTGTGGCAATGTTCCTGGATTTTGGCGAGAAAATTATATATGGTCTGTCATGCTCTGTGGTTAGCCTCAGCTTGATCTTAATTATGGATTAAGGATCCTTTTTGGTGGTGATTTTTTTGGTGGCTTTAATATTATATGCTCATGCAACGTCAGAGTCCCTGCAATTACCTATTGGGAAATGATCTCTTAGAAGGTTTCCGTGTTCATTCTCATGAAGAATTTGGTGACTGATGTGAAAGACAGTTAAAAAAACCCCTTGGTAGCAGCCAGAGCCAACCTGTAGTAGCCAGGCTGTATTCACCTAGCACTGAAGTTTTTAGCTAAAATAAACCTGACGTTGAACCCTGTCCTTTTAGGATCTCCCTGCTCGACTCCTTGCCCTGCAGGCGGTGGGAATTGGCTCAGCCCTGTTCCTGGTAGCTGTCAGCAAGCCCTCCTGCCCGCCCTGCTGACTTCTAACCTTGAGCAGCAGCATGCACGAGGAGGGTTGTGGCACTGAAGTAATGCCTGCAGGATGCTTCGATCTCTTGGGTGTCAGCCCTCAAAGGGACCTTGGGCCGAGAGGGTTGGGGTTTTTTGGGGTTTTCTTTTTGCAGACGCTTTCCTGCAGCACCAATGCCAGGTGTCTGCCGGGCTGCAGCGCTGAGCCGCACCGGTCTCGGTTCAGCATGTGCTGGCAGGCAGATGTGCTGCCCGCCGAGAAGAGTAAGCTCGGTTATTTAATGAACAAAACTCATCTGAGGCCGATCGCTGATGCAAACACCAACTGTGCTGTAGAACTGGCTCTAACCTCCGGCTGTTTAATGTTATCAGTGGTGCAGCCTCACTTCAAGGCCTATCGGCAGATAGTGCGTTACTTTGGCACCGAGATCCTCTTGGAGAATGGAGAGATAAATCGTGAAGCTCTAGGAAACATTATCTTTTCCCACCCGGAGAAGCGGCAGCTGCTGAACTCCATCACCCACCCGGAGATCCAGAAGGAGATGCTGAAGCAGATCTTGAAGTACTTTGTGCTAGGTAAGAGGCCAGGCAATTCCGACATCCCGGCACACCAGGACTCCTGCTCAGGCAGGAGCTGACCCTGATCACTCTGCCTTTGGTTTTAAAGTGGGGAGAGGGACAGGGAAGGAGAAGGGGAACCGATGTTGAGTGACGGCCTTTGTGCTCTGCCACCAGTGGCCTTTCACGTTGGCGTTTGGAGGATTCATTCCTGCCTTTCACTGCTGCCCTTCGCCGCTGCCTTCTTCTATGGTTTAAAGTACATCTGTAGGGCCTGAGAAAAGCATTGTGAGGCCTCTTCTGAGATTACTTGCTGGATAATGTCATACCTTCCAAAACGGTCAAATATTCTTCCCTGCCCCCAACCTCCCTGAGCTTCGATGAAAGCTGCAGAGCCCTTTTAGTCTCAAAAAGGTGAGAAATGGGCTGACAGCTGTGATTTCCAAAGTCCCGCTTTTTCCCCTGATAAATATAACAAATACAGCTGTCAAACGTCGTCTAATCAAATGCCAGATAAGATCACCAGCTGTTTTGGAGGTCTCCATGTAGACAGAAGGGTGTCTTAATAGAGTCAGTCTGGTTTCGCAAAGCTTATCAAAGCTGAGCCCTGTGACAGCTGAATAGACCTGTGCCAGGCCACTGCGGGGGCTGTGCTCTGCTGCGGGGCGAGGAGGAGGAGGAGAAGAAAGCGCAAAGGAAGCAACAGGCAAGAAAGCCGGGAGCCAGAGATGGAGTCTTGAACCCAGGGCTGCGGGCTCGGGAGGCGGATGCTGTCTTGCCCCTCGGCGAGAGCGCTGTGTGTCTTCAGCAGGCTGCTGTGTCCTCATTAGTCAGGTTTTAATGATTTGGGATAGCTGGATGTTGTCTCTAAGGATCGCTGTGTAAGGAAAGCTCTTATCGATCAAACCGTAGGGCAGCGAAAAGTCTCTCTGGGCAGAGATGCTAGTAAAATGGTGGCTTGTTGGACAATAATGTCTTTGTCAAGGCTTTTATTGCTGTGGCCAGCCCAGTTAGGGGGTTTGGGTTATAAAGAGGGGACACCAGCAGAACTGGAGGTGTCCCCGTGGCTGAGACACACACAGGGGAGTGAGGTCCTGACTTGCAGCTTCCCCCTACCCTTGCCTGCTCCTCCGGGCTCAATGGGGCATACCCCCACATTCCCAAATGCTGCTGCATGGCGCTTCTGAAGGGCAGAGGTGTGTGGAGACCCTGGGGTGGGCTTCAGGGTCTGGGAGGACAGCAGTCGGCAGTTACAAGCTCTCCTCTGCCGGCTGCTCCCTGTGGTAGCAGCACTTTTGAAACAAACTTGGCCAGTTTTGGTGAGGTTTCAGGCCCTGGAGGCACCCCTCCGTTTCAGTGTCACGGCTGTGAGAGGTCTGCAAGGATTTTCTTACTCCCCTTGGAAAAAATGGAACTATTTATCCAAAGCTTTCCATAAAGGGAGGAAAACAGCTGGGAAACATCGGCTCAAATGACCGCAGCCTGGCAAAGTCTTGAACAAGTGAAAGAGAGGAGGGCAAATGCTGCTGTGGGCACTGCTCCGCCGGAGAGGCCAGCAACAACGGCGTGACTGCTGCTTTCGCCTGCCAGGCACAGGCGCTTTCATTTGAGCTTCTCATTTCAGCTCCTCGTTATATTTCTGCAGCTTCACCTTTGGTCATCTAGGTTAGGGTTTGTTTTTAGTTTGGGGGTTTTTTTTGTGGTGGTTTGGTTTTTGTTTGGGTTTTTTTTTCCCCCCTCTGGAAACTTGGAACAAAACCGTTTCCTCCCTCCAAGAGGGAGGAGGGCAAGCAGGCTCTGCTCTCTTCTCAGCTGCAATTGCAGAGCTGTAGAGCTCTCGCACTTGCTTTGCTGGGGCAGCCGTGACTGCAGGGCCCATGCAGCATGAGGGATTTGGGAATCTGAGTGATGCTATTCCCTTCTTTGCGGGGGGCGTTGTCATTTCTGCAGGCTACCGCTATGTGATCCTCGACATCCCTCTGCTCTTCGAGACCAACAGATTGACCAAGTTTATGAAATACACGGTCTTGGTTTATTGGTAAGTGCCACGTGATCCACAAGGACCAGGACACTGCGACCTCTCTTAGAGGCTGGAGGGGACTCTCACGTCACTCCTGCTCACGTCACTCCTGCTCCAGTGAGGATTTAGCTTCGGCCTTGGTGCGAAGCCTTTCGACAACACTGCTTTTTTTTCTGTAGGCGTGAGAAGTGACACCTCCCTTTATCCTAGTGTACGAGGGGCTTCTTGCTGAGGTTTCCCCGAAACCTGGCGCCGTTGTACGGGGGAAATCTCTGTCTTTGGGCCTTCTCCAATCTGTGCTTAATTGGCTGGGACAGGGTTTGGGGCCCTGACCCGGTGATAAGAGCCGTGGGAATGCCAAAAACATGCCACAGGGTCAGCCTGGGCAGCGCTGGAGGTGCTGGCTCTACTGATCCGAGCACAGGACCCAAAATAAAGTGGGGAGTGTCTCTCCCCCACACTTTACCCCAGCTTTTCCCCCTGGTGCCGAGGAAGGCAGGTGAACCCCCTCTTCCCTCCTGCACCCCCATCTCAGTGCCGCCCTCCTGTCCCGGCAGTGATCCGCTGACACAGCTCTCTCGGCTGATGAAGAGGAATGGGCTGTCCCAGGCGGAGGCAGAAGCTCGCATCGCCTCCCAGCTGCCGCTGGATGAGAAGCGCAAATTAGCGAGTCACGTCATCGACAACTCCGGGGACCGGGAGAGCACGCGCCAGCAGGTCCTGAGGCTGCACGCCCGCCTGGAGGATTCCCTGGATTTCCTCTGGGCATGGCTGGCGGCGGGCACAGTTGTAGCTGGGCTTGGAGGGCTGGTGTACCTCCTCCTCCGGCATTTCATGTCTTAATTCACCTTTTCTTTTTGTCATGGAAGAGGCCTGAATTTCCAGGTTTGAAAAGGGCAGTGAAAGGCCACCTCTTTTAATGAGCTTTGCCAGCTGAATGCAGACAGTGGGATGAGGCGTCTCCTTGCAGACTTCCCAAGGTGAACGTAGAGGGGGGGGGGTTTCCAGCACCGTCTCCCATCTCCCTTCTTCCTACCCATCACCTGTAGCTGCAGGGTGGGACTGCTCCCTGTGTGGCTGTGGCCCATGAAGGGGATGAGGCCCTCGTTATCCCCCCGTGGCTCTGTGCGGTGGGGATATTTAGGCACTTTAACGTCTTCCAGGACAATCTCTTCACTGGGGGAGTAGGTGGCCTCTCCAGTCCTGTTTCTGCTGGCGGGTATCCCCAGGTTGACTCCCTCCAAGCTTGCAGCCCCGGCTATCTGAATTTAGACATGGGATTTCCTTTCTTTCATGTTGATTTAATGGAAACATGTTAAATCGGGGGGGGGGGGGCAGGCAGCGCTTCATTTCACATGGGTGAGGTGTTCGGCTGTCTGCTTGCCCTCCCTCCTGCTCTTTATTTCTGCCATCATTGCTTGTGGGTCACCTTTGGCTTTGGAGCTGAGGGTCTGATATGTCCCCAGAGCAGGCTGAGACCTAGGACCTTGCCTCGTTGAAACTCATTTAGTTCTGGTTTGAGTTTTCCTTCAGCAGCACTTTCCCTGGGGGGAGAGCGCAAGTCTGGGCGAAGCAGGTGCTGGTTCTTTACGTTTGTTTTAATAAAGCGCTAAACAGCAGCCGGCTCCCTGCGGCTCTACAACCTGTGGGCTGCCAGCGCTGCTCTTTCCTGGCCCACTCCCAGGTTGTTCCTATGCCGGGGCACGGCTGTGCTCTGTAAAGTTCACCACACGCAAGCAGAGCTGATGAGCCCGCTTGTGCTTTTTCCCTAGTACGCATCCCTGTAGCGGTCCCAGGGAGCTTCTGGGAGCATCAGCCCCTACCGTGAGCTTACCTGGGGGGGCTGTGGCTTCATGTCGGCTCTGAGCACTCCACGGTGTGGGTCTCACTTTTCGGGATGCTATCCTGGGACTTGCTGTGGTTTTCTGTGGTCAGTGCTTCTCCCCGGGGTAGCCTTGTCTCCTCTCACCCTCCCCCCCCCCCGTCCCTGTGTTTTGAGAAAGGTGGGTGTCAGCCCCTGCACACAGTGGTCCCCAGGCTCCTCCAGCACGCTTGGGCTCTGATTCCCCCTTCCCACCCTCCTGCCTGGGCTCGTTGGCCCAGCAGGCAGGGACGCAGCTGAGCGAAACAATGTCCTCACTGTCCCCAGCGCCAGCCTTTGGGCACAGGGACATTTTCCAGGGTGTCACAGCCCTGCCCAGCCAGCACGTGCCCCTTTTTTTGGGGCCAAGCACCCTACCCACCCCCTGCACCCTCCTCCAAGCCCGGCCATGCACCCAGGGGTCCTGCATCTTGCTCACCTGGGGGGACCTGGGTTGTCTGAGTGTAGCTACAGCCACCCGAGAGCATCCCTGAGCTGTCCCCTACCCCAGGTACCCCAACTTTTCAGGCAGTGCTGTGGGGGGGAGCCATACGCAAGCGATAACCCTCTGCCAGTACCCTCCCCTCCTTTTAATGCTCTGTTAATTGCAGTGGTGATGCCGGGAGTACCTCGCAGCCAGCCATAAATCAGGGCTGGAGCAGGACAGCCTCAGCTCGCGATAAGCTCTGATTGCCTTACTCCCTCCCGGCTCACCGCCTATGCCAGAAATGGGGCTGTGATGAGGCCGGGGGGGGAGAAGGAGAAAGCGAGACGGGCACTGTAATCACATTTGGCGCTTTGCTGCCGGCCTGCTGACGTGTGCCAGCTGCTAACGAGTTTAGCAGGGATGAGGGAGCGAGGGGTTTCAGGGGGACAGCGCAGGGCTCCCCATGCTGCCAGCCAGGGCTGGCGTGGCCTTGGGGTGCCTGGTTTGGGGGTGCCTGGTGCCCTGGGCTGAGCTGGGGGTCAGGTCCCCTGGGTGGGCTGTGTGCCCGGGCATTGGCACCCACTGGGGAAGGGCTCCTGAGCCTGGAGTCCCTCTGTGGGTGCTGATGTCCCTCCCGTGGGTGCCGATATCGTCCCACAGGTGCCAATGTCCCTCCCATGGGTGCCAATGTCCCTCCGTGGGTGGCGTGTGGTACCCAGCCATGGCAGCTGCCCCCACATTGCCACAGCACCCACAGACCTGCCCAGGTTCTGCTCTCGGCCACCCCCTAGCCAAACCCCCATGGGGACAAGCTGGCCCAACACCCTGCATCCAGGGCGGTGGCCATGTGGCTCAGCCCGCAGCCGTCCTTCCCCAGTGACGTATGGCCCCACTCCGCAGGCTGCTGGGTGGCATCGACAGCTCAATCAATGGCCGTAGAGGGGGCCTGAAGGGCAGTGCATGCCCAGCCCAGGGGCGGACACCCTGGCTGAGCCCCCTCTGCTCACGACACAGCTGTGGCCTGCCTGGAGCTGCCTCCGTGGGTGCGGGTGGAGGCCCAAGGGCACTGTGCCATGGCCCCCAGCACTGGCACGTCGCCCCAGCCCCGCACGCTGAGGTCTGCCCAGCTCGCCGCGCCTCCCACCATCGATCGGGCAGCGTCTGGAGCAGCCGCTCGCCGCGGCCCATCCGTCTCCTCTCACCGGGGGCTGTTTGAGCAGGGAGCCCGGCCCCGCGCCACACACCAGCCAAATATTTAACTGCTGCAAATTGGCGGCTGGATCAATTACGCTGCGGCTGTTGGGGGCTTGTGGCAGGCAGCTGCCCCTCGCGCTGCACCCCCTTCCCCAGAACACCCCCCGTTGCTGCACCCCCTTCCCAGGGCACCCCTTCCCCAGAGCACCCGTCCCCAGTGCATCCCCCTCCCTGGTGCACCCCCTCCCCAGTGCACCCCCTCCCCAGTGTACCTCCTTCACAGTCCACCCTCTCTCTTAAGCACCCTGTCCTGGTGCACCCCCTCTCTGGTGTACCCCTTCCCCGGTGCACCCCCTCCCCAGAGCACTCCATCCCCAGTGTACCCCCTTCACAGTGCACCCCTTCCCCAGAGCACCCCCTCCCTTGTGCACCCTGTACCTGGAGCACCCCCTCCCCAGAGCACCCCCTCCCTCAAGCACCCTGTCCCGGTGCACCCCCACCCTGGTGTACCCCCGCCCTTGTGTACCCCCCCTCCCCAGAGCACCCCATCCCACTGCACCCCCTCCCCGGAGCACCCCATTCCTGAAGCACCCCTTCCTCAGTGCACCCCCTCCCCAGAGACTCTGTCCTGGAGCAACCCCTCCCCTCCCCAGGACCAATCATGGGCACCCACCAGGCAGGCGGGGGGTGGCGCGGACGTCCTGGAGCTGGTGGATGTGTCCCCCCTGGGGCTCAGGGCTGTAGGAACAGGGTCATGTCCCCCAGCAGGGACTGTCCCCAAGGGTGGGCTGGGGCAGGGACCCTGGGGGATAGGTGGAGGGGGCCAAGAGAGGTGTCACCGCGTGGCCCCAGTGTCACAGGTGTCACTGTCCTGGTGTGGTTCCTGGGGTGTGGCACGGTGTCACTGTCATGGCCCAGCCCCTGGGGTGATGCACACTGTCACCATGACTGCACTGTCCCACTCGTGTCACGCAGTGCTGCCCTGCGGCCCTGCAGTGTTGCACAGTGCCACTGTTGCTCCCTGGGGTGTCACAGGGTGTCACTGTCACTGCGCAGCACACAGGGTGTCACTGTCACCGCGGGGCTGCCGGCTGCCACGCAGTGTCACTGCAGCTTCCATGGGTTGTCACACAGAGTCATCATCAGTGCCTGGTGCATGGGATGTCAACCAGTGCTCTGTCACTGCATGGCCCACGGGTTGTCACCCAGTGTCACCGTCACTGCCATCCTGCAGTATATCACCCAGTGTCACTGTCACTGCATGGCCTCGGGTGTCACACACCGTCACCGTGCAGGATACCTCGCAGTGCATACCCAGCACCACCATGCATCCTTGGCTGTGTCACACCCCATCCCTACCGGCCACGGGGCACCCTGGGGACAGCACAGCAGCTCCCAGCAGCCCAAGTCCCCGCTACTCAACGTCCCCCTGGGGGGAACTCATCCCCGAGACTGTCCCTTCTGCCCACCCATCCCCGTGGCCAGCTCCAGCTGCCAGGCAAGCAGCCATTTCCCATCACTCACCAGCCAGGCTCTAATTAAGTGGTGGTGTTCGCAGCCCTTAATTGCCACACGGTGGCAGGGTGGTGGCCCCCGCCGTGTCCGTAATGAGAGGCAGCAGGACAGGGACGGGGGGATGTGCCACCTGCCCCTTGCCCCCCCGCTCATGGCTGGGCTCACCCCATCGGGCAACGGATGGTGCCTGGTGTTGGGCTGGGACATGCTGGCACGTCCCCGGGGCCAGGGCTAACCCAGCTGGGCCAGCTAGCCCATCAGCCCACTGCCAGCCAGACAGCAAGCCCTCTGGGTCATCTGGCCAGCCACAAGCCAACTGGTTAACTGGCCACCCAGCCAGCCAGCTAGCCAAACAGCCTGTTGGTCATCTGGCCAGCCAGCTAGCCAACCAGCCACCTAGCCAACTGGCTTGTCGGTCAACTGGCCAGCCAACTGACCAGCTAGCCAACCAACCAGCCAGCAAGCCTACCCACTACCTAGCCATCTAGCCAGTCAGGCAGCTGGCTAGCCATCTACCAAACAGCCAACCAGCTAGCCACCTGCCAGCTAGCCAATCAGCTACCAACCACCCAGCCAGCCAGCCAACTGACCAGCTAGCCAACCACCAGCTCTCTAGTTGGCCTTCAAACCAACCAGCCAGTTGGCCAACCAGTCAGCCAAGCAGTTGGCCAGCCAACCAGCCATCTAGCCGTGTGGCTAACCAGGTAGCAAACTGGCCAACTCTCTAGTCAAGTGTGCAAAAAGCCAACAAGGCATCCATGCATCCAAACAGCCAGTTGGCCATCTGGCCACCAGCCAACTAACCATCTGTCAGGTAGGAGCACTGTCTGCCCACGTCCAGGCAGGCACTGGGAGCTGCCTCGACCTCACCTCTGTCCTGCGGCCTCGTCCCTGCATCTCCTGGCTGTGCGTTGAGAGGGACGCCACCATGCGTCTGTGCCCACACTAGTCACCTCCCTGCTGCCCTGCTGAGCCCTGACGTGCTCATCACAGGCAGCGGGCACTGGGCGTCTCCCAGGCCACCCCTGGCCAGAGGCACCTCCAGCCCTGGGGGTTTTGAGCCTGTTTTCTGTCCAGCCCAGCAATGAGAGGTGTTGGCTCCTGCTGGCATCATCTTCACCTCAGGATCAGTCCATGGTGACTTCTCCCGCTCCCTTGCTGATCCGTGCTGGTGCCACATCTCCCCAGGCATCCACAGCCTGGAAAACTCCTCATTAATTCCTCCTTTTAATTACCTCTGCCTCCCGATGAGGTGGTTGTGGGGTCCTTCTTCAGGGATGGGAGTGATGCGGGTCTGGAGGTCGCGTGGCTGGCGTGGCTGCTATCCCCACTAGGGACCAGGGAAGAGCGTGGACAGGGTCTCCCAGCCCGGTCCTCCTGCCCCACTCCTGGAGGTGGCTCGCTGGATGAGTGGATGCATGGATGGATGCATGGACACGCGGGGGTGGGGGTGGGGGGATGGACAGACAGATGAACAGACACATGGATGGATGCGAGGACATGAGGAGGGAGAGAGGGAGGGATGCATGGGCAGATGGATGTGTGGATGGATGGATGGATGTGAGGATGGATGGAAGGATGGACGGGTAGAAGGAGCAATGTGGAGATGACTGCATGGATGGAGGATGGACAGATGGAGGATGGATGTAGGGATGGAGGATGGATGGAGGATGGATGTATGCCACCAAGGTGATGGGAACCAGCAGCAGAAGCCCCACGTGGGAGCTCAGGAGACCTGGCCGCCTTCGCAGCCCTACTCCAGCCCATGCAGCCCAGGCTCCCACCGCCCCAGGGTGCCCTGCCCACCCCAGCCCTGCCCTCGCTGCCCCCGGCTGGGTGTCACCCTCCCAGGCCCCATCCCATGCCCCTTCCCAGGGACACAGCGTGACTTGGGGGGGACAGCACCCAAAATCATCAAGGACAGCTTGCAAACGCCGGCTCCCTCCCCAAGCTCGTCAGCGTGGGCCGACATCGGGGTCGTTAAGTTATTTCTAGCTCTGAGTCCTAATTACTGCTGAGCTGTCAGCACCGCCCACCCGAGCCAAGCCGCGGCTGTGGGGCCGGGTGGTGGGTGCCACCGTGCTAGGCAGGCACAGTGTCCGTCCCCCCTGGCCACACAGGGTCCCCATGGGCAGCATGTGCAGCGCAGCTGCAGCAGCGGCTTCCACCTGGCCACAGCACCGGGAGGGGAAACTGAGGCACAGCGCAGCGCCGACCCCCCCCAAATGCCCCTGTCCCCCCTCGCCCTTCCCCAAATCTTCCTTAATGAGCTCCCCGGTGAGCAGGGGGAGGATACAGCTGCCCCCCAGCCAAACCTGCGCCCCCGGAGCATCGATCAGGGCCCCCCCCTCCAGCCACCGGTGTCCCCTCGGCGTCGCCCACCCACCGCCCCACGTCATGCTGCCAAAGCAAACAGCCGTGGGCTCGGCCGCGCATCAATTCTGCAGGAGCTGCTGTTTGCTTAACCTTTGCAGAGGAACGGCAGCGGCTGGCGTCGAGCAGAGCTGCCACCGCAGCCGCCACCGCAACCACTGCAGCTGCCACTGCAGCCACTGCTGCCACCGCTGCCATCAAGTCCCAGCTGGGTCCCTTTTCCCCTCCTGCGCTCCCAAACGCAGCCCTTTGGGGGTTGCAGCTCAGTTGCTCGTCCCCAGGAGCTGGCTCAGGGGGGCCGCGCTGCACCCCCTCCCTGCACAGGAGTTGAGAGCAGGGACAGAGAGCACCCTGGGGTCTCCAGCCAGGGTCCCCTGGGGTGTTGTTCCTGTCTGTAGGGTGCTGCTGCCCCAGGGTGACGTTGAAGTCATCCCAGCTCTGCAACCAGGCTGCAGGGACATGGCCTGGGGATGTGGTGGGCTGGGGTGGCGGCTGTGCCATGGGGCAGGGTGGCCTGGGGTGGGGTGGTGGCCGTGCCATGGGGACAGGGTGGCTTGGGGTGGGAAGGTGTCCCAGGGCGGTGGCTGTGACATGGGGACACAGTGGCCTGTGGCAGTGAGGTGGCCTGGGATGAGGACGTGGTGGCCTGGGGTGGTGGCCATGCCATGGGGACACAGTAGCCTGGGGCGGGGAAGTGGCCTGGGTGGTGGCCATGCCATGGGGATGCAGTGACCTGTGGCAGTGAGGTGACCCGGGGTGGTAGCTCCACAAGGACACAGTGGGAACGACCAGGGACGTCCCTGACCCTCCTGGTGAGACGAGAGCCCTGATGCAACCAGGGTGTGCCTGTGTCGTCCCCGTGTCCCAGCCATGGACACACTGTCCCCACGCAGAGCCCCCTGCCCACCCGGGACCACTGCAGCACTGTGCTGGCGGTGACTCACGCAGCCCATGACCTCGGCGAGGCGTATTTTTAGGCGCTCGTTAAAAAAGAAAGATAACGAGGAGTGGGACACACACACAACGATGGAGAAAAGAACCGGGGAAGGAGCTGGTGACACGATGGTGACA
Source organism: Gorsachius goisagi (assembly GCA_018403395.1). NCBI lineage: Eukaryota > Metazoa > Chordata > Aves > Pelecaniformes > Ardeidae > Gorsachius > Gorsachius goisagi. The sequence continues at coordinate 57,561 of BOSO01007768.1, forward strand.
GCCCGGGGGCGGGCATGGGGCTGGCAGCACCCCCATCCCAAAATACTCTGCCCCCCCTCCCCAGCCTCATTAAGCCCCCAGGAATAATTGCCTCCTTCAAGCCGGCTAATTGATTTTTGCGCGCCGATTAAATTAAAGCCTCTGCGGGAGCTGGGGAGGGGGGGCGATCGATGGCTGCCAAGTGTCCCCTTGGTCCCACTCCTCTTTTGTGCTGGGGGGCTGGGATCTGTCCCCCGTATGTCCCCTGGGGTGTGGGGACACCGCACAGGTGTGGCGCTGGAAGGGGATGCACCCCCAGGGTGTTTGGGGGGGGGGAGGAGCAACACAGACAATGACCCCATCGCTGCCACCAGGGTTGATGCCACCTCGGCGTTGTCACTCGGGGCCACCAAACTGCTGTGGCGGTCAGCGCTGGGAGCAGCTTCTGGGCTGCTCTATACACGCATGTCCCCCCGCTGTCCCCGCTGCCTGTGTCCCCCCCGGCCCTGCGTCCTTCGCTCACCCCCGGCGCTGGCGGCGGCTGTCACTTGCCATCGCGTCCTGCTGTCCCCGCCGAGGCTGATGGAGATGGCGGGCAACGGAGCGGGTGCAGCTGCACGGCCCCGTGTCATGAGCCTGCCGGTGCTCAGCCCCCCCAGGGACGGCTCTCGCGTGTGGCCATCACCCTTAGTGCAGCCCGGCTGTTCCCACGGTGGCACCCGTGGGTGGCCCATTGTCACCACAGCCTTTGTCAGTGGTGTCAGGACCCTGTCCTGTGACCCCGTGGCTGACCCCAGTGGGTGCTCTGGGATGGCTGGTGCTTGGCCACGTGGGTGTTGCCTGGGCTGTCCCAAAGAGTGGGTCCCCTGAGACCCTGACCCCCGTGGGAGGGGAAACTGAGGCAGCAAGGAGGAAAGGGTCCTGGGGACGCTCTGGGGACCCTCCCCGGTGTATTTGCCCCCGTGGGGACATAGGTGACAGCTCCCAGGGCTGTCCCCAGCCCAGGGGTGGCCACCAGCTCCCGGGCACGGAGGTGGCGGGGCTCCAGGCCCTGTGGGGACGTAGCCGCCGGGTGCTGGGGGGCGGGGGCCCCCCACGCGGGGGGGGGGGAGCCGCGGGAGGGTCCCCGGGAGGGGTGGGGGGAGGGAAGGGCGTGACGGGGGCGTGGCAAGGGCGGGGGCGTGACGGAGGGGGCGTGTCCCCGCCCCGCGCGCGGCATAGGCGTGTCCCACTGGGGAGGGGGCGTGTCGGGGGCGTATCCAGGCGTGGCGGTGGGCGTGCCCGGGGCGGGGTGGGCGTGGAGGTGGGCGTGTCCCTGCCCTGTGGGCGTGGCCTGGGCGGTGCGGGGCGCACCGGAGCCAGCGGAGCGCATCGGAGCGGAGCGGCCACCGCCGCCGCCCCCCACGAGCGCCCCCCCCGCCGCCGCCGCCCTGCTCCCCCCCACCGGCACCATTCCCACCCCCGGGCGGCAGCGCGCCCCGGCCGGGCGGCGGCTCAGCCTGGGCCGGAAAACTTTACTGGCGGCCGCGGCGGGGGTGGTGATGGTGCTGGTGCTGGTGGTGCTCATCCCGGTGCTGGTGAGCTCCGCCGGTACCGACGGCCGGTACGAGATGCTGGGGACCTGCCGTATGGTCTGCGAGCCCTACGGCCCCGCCGCCCCCCCGCCGCAACCGGCTGAACGCGGCCCCCTCCCGCCGCCCTCCACCCTGGTGCAAGGTCCCCAAGGCAAACCGGGGCGGCCGGGGAAGCCGGGACCACCGGGACCACCGGGAGAACCAGGGCCGCCGGGACCGGCGGGGGCACGGGGTGAAGCGGGACGACCAGGACCCCCGGGATTACCGGGACCGGGGGCTACAGGTGCAGTGAGCGCGGCTACCTATAGCACGGTGCCCCGTGTCGCCTTCTACGCCGGCCTCAAGAACCCTCACGAGGGCTACGAGGTCCTTAAGTTCGACGACGTGGTCACCAACCTGGGCAACAGCTACGACGCCGCCTCTGGCAAGTTCACCTGCGCCATCCCCGGCACCTACTTCTTCACCTACCACGTCCTCATGCGTGGTGGCGACGGCACCAGCATGTGGGCCGACCTCTGCAAGAACGGTCAGGTAAGGGCTGGCCTGTCTGGGCTACTGGCACCGCCGCAGGGACCGGAGCTGTCACTTCCCCCCCCTGTGCTCTGGAGAAGGGCTGTGGGTGCTTCCTCAGGGTGCCCCATCCATTTCCCTGAGGTGTCGATGGGCTCTGGGGGCTTCCCTGGGGTGCCTCATCCTTTTCCCAGTCTCAGAGATGCACCCCCACAGTGCTCCATCCTTTTCCTGGTGGTGTTGATGAGCTCTGGGTGCATCCCTGGGGTTGCCCTATCCTTCTCCTTGCCTCAGTGATGCACCCCCAGGGTGCACTGCCCTTCCCTTGGCCCTGGAGATGCACCCCTGGGGTGCTCTGTCCTGCTCCCATTGGTGATGATGGGCTCTGGGTGCCTCCCTGGATGCCCCATCCTTTTCCCAGCCCCAGGGATGTATCCCAAGGATGCCCCATCCTTCTCCCAGCCGCAGAGATGCACCCCCAGGATGCTCTGTCCCTCTCCCAGTGCCAATGATGAGCTCTGGGTGCGTCCCCAGGGTGCCACATCCTTCTGGCCACGGAGCTGCACCGCTGGAGTGCCCTGTCCTTTTCCCCGTGGCATGATGGGCTCTGGATGCATGCCTGGGGTGTCCTGTCCCACTCCCAGCTCCAGAGATGCACCCCCAGGATGCTCCATCCTTCTCCCAGTAGCGGTGATGTGCTCTGGGTGCACTCCCAGGGAGTCCTGTCCCGCTCCCAGCCCAGAAGATGCACGCCCAAAATGCCGTATCTGTCTCCCAGTAGCGATGATGGACTCGGGGTGCATCCCCAGGGAACCCCATCCTTCTCCCAACCCCTGAGATGCTCCCCCAGGTGTCCTGTTCCTCTCCCAGCACAGGGCACATGCTCTGCCACCATACCCATGCTGCCGTGATGTGTCCCCAAGGCTCCCCTTGGTCCTTTCCTTGGCTCCGGAGACAAGCCCCGCCATGCCTCTGGGGTGCCTCAGGGTGTCCCAGTGGTGTCCCCAGGGTGCCCTGCCCTCCCTGGCCATGCTGTTGTCCCCACTGGGACTCCCCAGGGGGGACAGGGCTTGTCTGCAGGGGACAGGGTCTGCGGTGGCCTGGATGGGGGCAACCCCTGCCCAGCTTTTGGGGTGCTGCACCCGAGCCTGGAGCCCGTGCTGCTGCTGCTGTGTCAGGAGAGACATCCCCATTCTTGGCTGGGCTGTGTGGGGACACCATGGGGGGACATACCCCAAGGCTGGCTCCATCCTTGCCGCCCCCCCCCCCCCCGACTCCAGCATCCCCCCCCCAACCCCATCCATCTGAAAATCCTCCCGATCCTACAATGCAGCTCCTCCATCCCTGCGGTTTTCAGGTGATGCCCCCAAAGCTGCCCCCTTCCCACCCCGTGTTGCCCCCACCAGCCACGACTCGAGGCACAAGATGTGGCCATGACCGCCGAAATGTCATCCAAGCTCAATTCCCTTGGGTCTCACCGCAGCTGGCATCCTCGCTGGGATTCATCCCACCCCGCTCCCACTTCTCATCATTTTCTCCCAGCATCAAGCCCCACAGTGCATCCCTGTCCCGAGGATGTACGACACCTAATTAACCCAAAACTGAGTTATCAACCCTCAAAAAAACCGGGAGGAGGGGGGAAGTGGGAGCCCTGGCATGGCCATTGTGCTTCACCCCTCGGCTCTGAAAACCTCCAAGCCATGAGCACAGCGGGGGCAGGAGCCACTCGGTATTTTTTCTCCATCCAAACAGTTTCAATTTTCTTTTATTGTTTTTTTTTTCAGTCTCCCTCCCCAGTCCCAAATTTTGGGGGTCCCGATGATACTCATCACCGCCAGCTATTTCTCCTAAGCAGCATCCATGTAACTCCGGACGGAGCATCCCCCCAAAATCCACCTCACCCTCTTTTTCCTCCCCCAAAATATTTTTGGGGATGCCCCCAAACCTTTCCACCTCCTCCCCCCACCTGCCAAGCCCTGACCCACCCGGCTTGGTGGGGGATCAATGCACCTGGGCGCTACTGGATGAATTTCCAGAAGCTACAGAGCCCCTCGTCAAGAGGAGCCGTGCTCGGTCGGGCGCACGATGCAGCTTAATTAACCAGTTGTTAATTACTGATGAGGTATTGCCGCTCCAATATTTATAAAGAAGCGGCTCAGGGGGTGCCGGGGAGCACTTTGGCGGGCTGATATTGGCGGGAGACTTTAAAAAAGGGACCCTAAAAATGCCTCAGATAATTTAGAAATGGGGTTAATTAGGGGTTTGTTGCCAAAAATACCCCGTTCCTGACAAGGCTGAGGGTGCCAGAGGGGTTTCCTGGCGGATAAGCGTTGATCCCGACATCCTCCAAGGGGATTATAACTTGGGGGGTGAGTCCTCTCTGACCCCCACTTCTCTTCGGGGGCTGCCGGTTTTGGGTGCAGCCTATCACCCCTGCATCAGGGCTGGAGTTAATGAGAGCCAGGGGAGCCCTCATGCTGGGAGGGAGCTGCTCCTGGTGGTTAATTAGCATTAATTATTCTTATTTGTATTAGCCCATAGACAAGGTGAGTGGGGCAAGGGGATGGGGGTAGATGCTGGATGGATTGGGGGGGAAGGGGGGGTTGGAGCCGGGTGGTTTTGGGGTTCCTGTGGTGGGGCGGAGACCATCCTGGCTGCCTCCTGCAGTCCAAGGGATGTGCAGCTGTGCCATGGCTTTTGCGGGGGCCATGGCCCTGGGGGTTCCCCATGGGTGGGGGCCTGGGAACGGTCCCCAAGGGACCCTGTCCGCAGGGACTCAGGGATGTACTGAGGGGTTCTTGGGGGGCACCTGCTGCCGTGCCTGGGTGTCCAGTGGGGCAGCTGCCACCACACCCGAGGGTCCTGGGGAAGGGGGGCACCCGCTTGGGGGGCACCCACTGCTGTGCCTGGGGGTGCTGGGGGGGCACAAACTGTCACATCTGGGGGTCCTGGAGGAGCACCTGTCACCATCACCAGGTGTCCTGGGAGAGACACCCGCTGTCATGCCCAGGAGCCCTGGGGGGGCGCCTGCCATTGCACTTGGGGGTCCTGGGGGAGCACCTGCTGCTGTGCCTGGGAGGTTTTGAGGGGCATCTGCTGCCATGCCCGAGGATGTGGGGGGGCCACTTGCCACTGCACTTGGGGGTCCTGGGGGGACAACTGCTGCTGTGCCTTAGGGGTCCTGGGCTCTGGTGGCTGGGGCACATGGTGTCCCCGAGCCGCCGAGTGTCACCACGAGTGGCCCAGCCTAGATATGGGGCATGCCCTGCTGCCCCCTGTTCCCCTGACAGCCCTGAGCCCTTGGGTGCAGCCAGCCACGTCGGGGACACTCCCCATCCCACAGTGTCCCCAGGGCTGGTGACAGCACCCCAGTGGTGTCACTGGGGTTGGTGACAGCAGCCACAGCAGAGCCGGCTGCCCGGGTTGGGGGCTGTGTTCCCCCCACAGTCCCACCTCTGGCAGCTGCACCTGGCCATGGCATGGGGAAACTGAGGCATGGAGCAGGACAGGGGGGACAAGGCCATCAGGGGGACACACGAGGTGGCAGCCCCCACCTCCTCTGCTGCTGTGGTGCCAGGAGTGGCTCAGCCTGGCCCCAGTGCTGCCATTTATCTTCCCTGGTTAGCGCAAAGGGCTGGCGGGTGCGCAGTGACGAGGCGGCTCCTTAACAAGGGAAGACGGATGGCACTGGGTGGTTCTGGCTGCAGTGGCGGGGGACAATGGCAGCAGACCCCAGCGCCAAATGACTTCTGCTTCTCCTTCCCACTGCTTCTTCCCCCCCTCCTCTTCCTCAGCACGACCCCAGTCGAGGCAGCGTCCTCTGGAGATTGGAGTGCTGTGACTGACTGAGAGTCACTGTGTCCCCTCTACCCAGGGTAGACAGAGGGTGACTTTTAATGGGGTGACAGTGTTGGTGAAAGCACGAGGGACATGGCTGCATGGGTGAGAGCAAGCCCCATGGGACCACCTGCTGGGCCATCAGTAGGTTCCAGAGTTAACAGCCACTGACCGGTGGGTTACTACACCATCTCAGGCTGCCCGTGACCTCAGGGAGATGCTGCTGTGTTTCCCAAGGAGGAGAGGATGCCTGGGACCCCTGTCCCAGGGGCAGAGGACAGGAATCCACAGGGACACCACTCCTTCCCCCTCCAGCTCTGGGACCCCACAGCCGCTCGGCAGTGCCTCCCCGCCCGGCGCCAGCCAATTAAGAGCCCATTCTCGTGGGTTATAATTAGGAGCATCTTCTCCCCGGTACATCGCTTTTGCATTTCACTTGGGATTTTACCTGCCGGCTTGTCACTGTCACCCAGCGCCGCGCGATCTCCCTGCAAGGCACCGGTGTAGATTTGATTACCCAAGTAATTCTGCAGCAGCAGCGGGCTCCAGCCACAGAGCTTCTTTGCCAGGCGGTTACAGCACCTCCAGCTCTGCCAGCACCTCCTGGCCTTGTTCTCTGCCACCGAGGAAATATTTATTGGGGGGGAGCATCCCTCCTCGCAGCGGGTTGGGATCTGGGTGAGCAGCAAGGCTTGGTTTTGGGGGGATTTCAGCTCAGCTGGCTCAGTCCTTGCCACACACTTGTGGTCCCCATGCAGCTCGTGGGAAGATGTGTGGGGATGCATCAGGTTCATCAGGTTCGTTCGGGGCTGGGCTGGAGGCAGGGTCCTGCACCTGAGGCAGGGTCCTGCATACGAATCCAGAGCCAGGGTCCTGTGTCTGAGCTGTGATCCCATATCCAAATCCAGAGATGAGGTTCCCGTATCTGACCCATGGTTCTGCATCTGAACATAGAGTTGGGGTTCCATGTTGGAGCTGGGGTCCCACATCCTAATCTGGAGATGGGCTCCTGCATCTGAGCTGTGGGCCCATGTCTGAATCTGGAGCCGTGGTTCCATGTCCATGCCATGGTCCCGCATCTGAACCCAGAGCCATGGTCCCACATACGAGCTGTGGTCCCACGCCTGAGCCTGCTGGGTCAGGGAGAGGCTCTGGGCGATGCTCAGAGAAGCCACCTCCATCTGGGACCCATTCACCCACAGTGGGGATCCAGGGCACCCCATGCTACCCCAGAGCTGGCAGGCGGTCTCCGCAGCTGTGGATGAGCTGGGACCCCGGGTGTCCCCCAGGATGTGAGGGCTGAGCTGGGTAACACTGGTGTCCCCTGCGCAGGTGCGGGCCAGTGCCATCGCGCAGGACGCTGACCAGAACTACGACTACGCCAGCAACAGCGTCATCCTGCACCTGGATGCAGGGGACGAGGTCTTCATCAAGCTGGATGGGGGCAAAGCCCATGGCGGCAACAACAACAAGTACAGCACCTTCTCCGGCTTCATCATCTACTCGGACTAAGCCTGGACCCACAGCATCACCCCCATGGCCCTCCAACCCCACAGCATCCCCCCGCTGCCATCCAGCCCCATGGCATCTCTCTTGCCATCCAACCCTATAGCCTCCCCTTGCTACTGCCCAGCCCCATGGCAGCCCCCCATGGTGGTTCAGGCCATCTATTGGTGCCCCAACCCCCCCCCTTCCCATTAATTCACCCCACAGCTGCTAATTGGGGGCTGGGGGGGCTGCAGGGGGCTGGCAGGAGGCTGGGGGTCCCCCCTACTCTGCCCCACTGCACCCCTATTCCCCTGGCTGCGTGCCCTGCTTGCCCCCACAGCTCCCTGCTGCCTCCCCACGCCCGGGGTGATGCCAGGGGCTGGGGGGTCCCTGCCGGTGTGTATATATGTACAGGATGCGCAGATGTTGATATGGGTGCCCCCCCTCGTCCCTGGCTGGCCCCGTGCTGGGGGGCTGCGTGGGGGGGGTCTTGCCCTTGCTGCCCGACCCCGGGGCGCCTCCATGGTAAAGCAGAGCTGTGACCTCTCCCCGTCTGCTGTCTGTGTCCCTGCCTGGGGCAGGGCCGGTGTCCCCCACCCCGGGGCCAGGGTCCTCCTGCCACCTTCCCCCCCCTCAACCAACCCCGCTTGGCTTCCTGAATCAGCCCAGCCAGGGAGTGCTGGGAGGTGCTCACCTGTCCCCTCTGCCACCTCCAGTGGGGATGCTGGGTGTGCCACCACTGCCATGTCCCTGTCCCCAGAGCCCAGGTGTCCCCATGGGGGGGTGTCCCCTCAGGGACACAGTGTTCCCACTGCACAGGGCAGGAACACAGTCAGGCCACGCAGAGCCATGGGGACCCTCCAGCACGTGCACCCGTCACTGCTGCCTCGGCGCGGGCAGGACGTGGCCCAATTAGAGGTGACAGCGGGCGCCTGGAGCCACCGGCTGCCTCCTGTGCAGATGCGGCAGCGTCAGAGGACAGGAGCCGGCGGGGACACGCGGGCAGCCCTGGGGACAGGGTGTGGGGGTGGACATTGTCCCCCCACCAGGCCCCAGTGGGTCCCTGGTGCTCGTTTCTCAGGACTAATTAATGGTGATGAGGCAGTGGCCAGGCAGCGGGGACTAGTTAGGGCTGGGGCTGTCAGCTCTGAGCTGTGAGGAGGAGGCCACCATTAAGGCTTGGCGTGACTGCAGCCACCCACCCCAGCTTGTGCCACGGGGGACCCCTCGCCCCTCAGCGCCCCCCCCGGGCCCTTGGCTGAGCTCTCTCCGCCACACAGCGCTTGGGCCGCCGGTTCTTCTGCCGGCAGGGGCCCGCCCCGGCCCGGCAGCCAAGGCAGAGCAAAGGATGGGGCAGGGGGCAAAGATGGCGGCCGGCCCGGGGCAGGGCGGGACTACAGCTCCCGTGGGGCACCGCGCGGGGTGGGCGGGACACGCGCGGGGTGGGCGGGGCACGCGCGGGGCGGGTGGGGCACGTGGCGCGGGAGAGCCAATGGGAAGGGAGGCGGGGAGAGCGGCCAATCAGGAAGGAGGGCGGGGCTTGCCGGGACGTTTGAAAGCGGAGCGGCGGAAGCGGCGGGTGAGTGGTGCTGGGGCCTTTGCGGGCGAGAGCAGGGAGCTGTAGGGGGGCGGGGCGTGGGGGGGCCCCCATGGGCCGGGGAGCATTTGTAGGGGCCGGGGGGTGGCCTAGTGTTCGGGAGGGGACCGGGGGCTGGGCTAGTGTTCGGGAAAGGCCCGGCCCGGCCCGGGGCGGGGCGGAATAGGGGCCTGGCGAGGCTATAGGGGGCCGAAGGGGGGAGTTAGGGGTGGGGGGGGATTATAGGGGTCTTAGGAGGGGCGTGTCGGGATGTGAGAGGGGCTGTGAGGGCCTGAGGGTGGGGGGACAGGGCTGTCGGAAAGGACTATGGGGCCCCAAAGTGGGTGTAGGGCTGTGAAAGGGGCTGTAGGGGCCCGGAGTGGGGGGGTAGGGGCCTGAAGGGGCTGTAGAAGCCTGGAGGGGGGTAGGGGCACGGGCACGGAGTGGGGTTGTAGGGGCCTGAAGGGGTTGGGGGGTCGGGCTGTGAGGGGATCCTGAAGGGGGATGTAGGGATGCTGTGGGGGCCTGAAGGGGGTGCAGGGCTTCAGGGGGTTTATAAGGGTGCCTATAGGGGCCCTGGTGGGGGTTAGAACCAGGGAGGGCGTGGGAGACCTTGCCCAGCCTCAGGCTCCCCTCCCACTGTTTCACACCCCCTCCCTCCCCCCCCCCCGCCCCGGCTGATCCATTTTCCCCCACCCAGAGTACGTGAGGTCCTCAGGACGTTCGAGCCCAGAGCTGTGTCCTCTAGTCAGCACCGTGTCCTCAACCCAGCTCCCCCCTGTTGCCATGGCGCTGGGCCCCCCACCTGAGGAGGGCACTGTGGCTGTCATGGTGCGTGTGCGGCCCCCCGCCCCCTGTGAGCGAGAGCGGGCTGTGCACCCTGTCCTGCACGTTGTCGACCAGCACATCCTCGTCTTTGACCCTGAGGACCCCAGCAGCCCCCTCAGCAGCGTGCTGCCCACACGTGGGCCCAAGCACCAGGGCAAGGACCTGAAGTTTGTCTTTGACCGGGTTTTTGGGGAGGGGGCCACACAAGAGGAGGTGTTCCAGAACACCACCTGTGACCTGTTGGACAGCGTCCTCAATGGCTACAACTGCTCTGGTAAGACCTGGCGAGTGCCTTTTGATGCCTTCAGGAGCTCCTGCTCCTTGACTGTGTGGGCTCAGCAGAGCTGTGGATTAATTTTGGAAGCCCCTGAGCAAGTGGGGAGAGGGGGAACCCAACAGCGACACAAGAACAAATAGCCTTAAGCTTGGTGGCTCTAAGCTGGGGCAATTGCAAGTGTGGTCAGGATGTGGATGTTCCTGACATGGAAATGTTGTCTGATCTCGGCAGGTAAATGAGGGGAAGCAAAACATGCAGTGCTCTTAAAGAATTATAGAGTGGTTTGGGTTGGAAGGGACTTTGGAAGATCATCCAGGCCATCCCCCACCATGGGCAGGGACATCTCCTACTGGATCAGGTTGCTCAGAGCCCCATCCAACCTGGCCTTGAATGCTTCCGATGATGGGGCAGCCACAATTTCTCTGGGCAACCTCTGCCAGTGTCTCACCACCCTCATCGTAAAACATTTCTTCCTTATGTCCCACCTAAAACTGTCCTCTGTCAGTTAAAAACTGTTACACACCGGGGGGGGAACCTCATTGGTTTTTCAGTACTTAAAGGGCAGCTACAGAGAGGATGGAGGCTCTCTTGTCATAAGGAGAAGGCAAGGGGTAACAGGTACTTGTTGCACCAGTAGAGGTTTCATCTCAGTGTAAGAAAGACATTTTTACGGTGAGAACATTCATTGTAACAGCATCCTTGGGGACATAGTGGAGTCCCCACAGCTGGAGGTGTGCAAGATGCATCTGGGCAGGGTGTAAGAAAATCTCATCCAGGCTCCCTTTCCCACGAAACCTTGTACCAGATGATCTCTCCAGGTTCTTCCCAGCCTGGGCTGTTCTGTGGTTCTCCAATAACAGGGGCCACAACAGCATTTGGTGCTTTAGGAGATGTGATGTAGAGGATGGAGGTGGCCGTTGGGGTAGAAAATGAGGCTGGGCAGGTGCTTCCCAGGCATTTTGAGGGATGAGGATCACTTGTTCTCTGCTCTCCTGGGGCAGGAAGGATGGGAAGAAATCAGGTGGATCTGTGACACAAGAGCACCTTGGTTTTGCCATCCCTTCCTAACCTAAATCATTATGATGGGCAGAGCTTTGGGAGGATGCTGAGTTTTAGAGTGGGGTGAAGTAGACACATCTTGGGGTGCTTTGGGGGCTGCTGTGACCCTTGTGAGCATCTCCCAGGCTGGCAGTGCCATAAAGTTGGGTCTGGAAAGCTCTTCACCGGGTCTGAAAGCTCCTTGCCTGATGCCACAGACCCTCGTGCCGTTCGCAGGCTGTCAGCAGATGAGCAGCTTAACGAGCACATCCCTTCTGCGAGGCAGTCACTGAGCGGGAGACGACCGCTCTCCTGTCTAATCATGCACTGGGCTGGGCAGTGGGACCGGAGAATGCTATTCCTGGCTCTCCAGTATGCTCTGCAAGCTGCTGAAGGCTGCCTCTGTCAGCGTGCCTACCTGGCAGGCATGTCTCGTGTCTCTATCTGCATAAAATAACTCCAGGATCCTGAAATGAGAGAGTCATGAAGCATCGAGTGCTGCTAATGGGGAAAAGGGCTGAGGCTCTCTAGATTAGTGTGTCCTGCTCTGATGGTGATGCTTCAAAGATGGTGTTGAAAGATGGGTGGGGAAAAATGAGATTAATTACAAAGTCTGGAAGAAGAAACACCTTCTGGTAAGAGACAGGGTAATGGGGTGGCTTGGCTTGTTAAAGGGAAGGTTCAGGGGTGACTTGAGCATGGCCTTCAAGCGGGTGGTGGTTTGGGGACTTGCTCCATCTCTGTCTACTAAATTAGAGAGGCTGAAACAAGGAAAAAAAATTGCACTAAAGGATAGTGCAGCCAGCATGCAGGATAATTAGCTTTGCCTCACCTCCGCAAAGCTTGCAAGCAACCCCTGCCACAGGGGGTTGCTGTGGGAAACTATCCTCTCCAGCAAGGAGCAGACTTTATGCTGCTTCCATTAATTAATGATCGTTTCAACCATCTACCCTTTCTCCTCCCAGTGTTTGCCTATGGCGCGACTGGAGCAGGAAAAACCTACACTATGCTGGGCTCGGAGAAAAGCCCTGGCATCATGTACCTCACCATGGTCGAGCTGTACAAGAGGATCGAGGCCAGAAGGGAGGAGAAGAGCTGCGAGGTCCTGGTCTCCTACCAGGAGGTACACTGTGGCCAAGCCATGTCCCCTCCTGCCTTGGGGTCACCGTCACTAGGATTTGGGGTTGATCTGGACCCTGTAGTGCCATGCTCGGGGTACCTGCTGTGCTGCCAGCTGTGCCCAGTATCCTCAGGGCAGCTCGAGAGCCTAACTGGAAGCAGGCTCAGCCACCTGGTTCAGTGAACTGGTGCTGCTGGCTTCTTCCATCTGGAGTTGGGGAATTTTCTCTTCCTTGCTGTGGTCCTCACAGCAATGAGGGCTTCCTGGCTGAAAGGGCTTTAGAGAAGCTGTGGCACAGTGACTTGCCAGTAAAGCCCTCCTGAGCACTGTCAGCTGCTCCCAGTGTAACAAGGTCACAGAGGTGGTGTTGGGAGGGACACCAGCTTGTGTGTGACCCTGGGGTACAAAGCTCCTCTCCCTGCTCGCTGCTGGGGAACCGCACCTCAGCCTTACAAGAAGTTCCCTGCTTCAGGTGTACAACGAACAGATTCACGACCTGCTGGAGCCCAAGGGCCCTCTGGCCATCCGAGAGGATGCTGAGAAAGGAGTTGTGGTTCAGGGTCTCTCCTTCCGCCAGGTGGGTATAAAAATGGGCACAAGATCTGGGCAGCACTGTGCCTACACCAGGTCTGAAAGCAGATGGGTGTCGTGGGGACATAGGTGCACGTGAAGACATGAGGGTGCTGTCTGTGGGGCTCCTGGCTGGCAGCAAACATGATCCTGAGCTGAAACGAGCCCCACAGAGCTGTGGGATCTCTCAGCCTGAGTCACTGTGGCTGCTTGGTGTCGGGTTGTCTTGGTGCTGGGTTGTCTTGGTGCCAGCGTACAGGGTGCGCTGACACCTCCCATTCTCTCCCAGCCCACGTCAGCAGAGCAGCTTCTGGAGATGTTGGCCAACGGCAACAAAAACCGGACGCAGCATCCCACTGATGCCAATGCCACCTCCTCCCGCTCGCATGCCGTCTTCCAGGTGAGGGCTGGTGGCTGTGATATCCCTCGGGATTTGTGCTGAAAAGGGGGCTAGGGAACAAGCCCGTGCTGGGACCAGCATTGCGGGGTTTCTGCTGCTGCTTCTGGTGTGCCATGGGGAAAATTGGAGTGGTTGTGGCTCTGAAAAGAGGTACAGGGTTGGGCAGGCCACTGTCCTGTGCTGCAGCAGGGCAGCATGTACTGGTCACTCCGGTGGCCACATCTGCTGGACAGCCCTGTAGTCCCAGCTTGGTGTTAGGTCTCCCAGGGGCTGAAATTTTACTTTGTGTGGTTGACTTTTGTTGACTTAGCATGTGGGAGCTGTACCTAAATCCTGGCCCAGAGTAAAGAAGGCCGATTATCACTGGCTTTAGCTTGTGCCTCCCCCCAGGTGCCATGGGCAGGCAGTCTCCTCTGTCATGTCCCCCTCAGTGGTGAGCCAGGAATTATGCTCCCCTGGGGGTCTGTAAATTTGCTCCTCTGGGTTCTCAGTGCTCTCCTATGCAAACCTACCAGTTGATTTCTATTCCAGCTGGGCCCTTCCCTGAATTAGCAGGACTGTCACGGCTGTGTGGGGAGATGGATGGCTCTGACTTCAATTTCACTCTGAGTGGTGCCTTGCCTGTTACTGCTTGCAGGGGGGGAAGTCCAGGTGTCTGGATGCTTTCCCAGCCAGCTTCCCAGCTGGGCTTGTTGGTGGGTGCTAGATTCCTGCCTGCCGTGAATCCATTAGCTGTGCTGGAAATCTGCCTTTCCCACTGCTGGCTCTGTCTCCCAGAAGGCAAACTATGGTCTGGTGAGGATGCAGGACCAGTTACTGGCCTCCAGTATCTCTGTGGCACCTCCAGGAGTTGCTCTGGGGGGGCTGAGGGTGTTATAGGGCAGTGAGGGAAGTGTTTGCTTCTCCTTGGAGATCTTTAGAGATGCAGAGGGGAAGTTATGGAGTGATGCCGCCAGGTAAGTTGCTGTGGCTGTGTCCCTTTTTGCCCACACCAGCCGGGAACTGGGCTTGGCACTGAAAGCCCTGGCTGGATGCCTCCCTGGGGGCACTGTCAGATTGGGTCTGGGGGCTTGCAGCCCCTGTTGGCGTCTGAGTTTGCTGGCAAAATCCACAGTCAGAGTCTGGGCTGGGGCTGCCACCATGTGTGTGCTTCCTGGGTCACACTGGGGCTCTGAGTTGGCATGTTGCCCTTTGGAGACCCAACCAGCTGTACCCCACTCACTCACCAAGCGTAGGAGATGCTGATTATTTTCTGTAGCTCTGTCACTTGTTGCACAAACCCTTCTGTGGATTTGCTACTAGTGTCACCGCCAAGCTTTTGGTGGCTTCTTGGCAGGCCAGGCTCCTCTTTTCCCCCTGCTTGATCTCACAGCCTCTTCAGCATTATTTTATAAATATTGAAGCTGGTGATGCTGGCTCCAGCCAGCAGCCCCCTGCATGCCTTGTTGAGCTGCAACCTTACCAATCCGTGTCCTTGCAGATCTATGTGAAGCAGCAGGACCGTGCTGGTGGCCTCACTCGGGATCTGCAAGTGGCCAAGATGAGCTTGATTGACCTGGCAGGTTCAGAGCGAGCTTCAGTCGCCAACACCAAAGGAGAGCGGCTCCGGGAGGGTGCCAACATCAACCGCTCACTGTTGGCCCTCATAAATGTCATCAACGCGCTGGCTGATGCCAAGGTAACACTGTGTGCATGGCCCTGCTGTGCTCTGGCTCACTGGGGTGGGTGACTGTGAGGGGTGTCATCAAGTGATGGTTGGTGAGGATGGCAGCCTGGGCTGGGCTCTGAGCAGTGCCATGGGATGAGGGTGGCTGTCCCCTTGCGGCACAGGATTTGGAGCTGAGTGCCCAAGGGCCAAAAGCTGAGCAGACCCTTTATCTCTTGACACAGAGCAAGAAAACCCACATCCCATACCGGGACAGCAAGCTCACACGCTTGCTGAAGGACTCCATTGGCGGCAACTGCCACACCATCATGATTGCTGCTGTGAGTCCCTCCACGCTGGCCTATGAGGACACTTACAACACACTCAAGTACGCCAACCGGGCCAAGGAGATCAAGCTGTCGGTGAGGACCTTGCGTTGCAGCAGTGATCTGCTGTGTGTTTGGGAGCTCCTGGGAATGGGTGGGAAGGAGCCTGGTGCACGGTGGGGTAGATTAGTGGGTGACTCCTTTCCAGCTCTGGGGGTGCTTCTTTGGGCAGAAAGCAGCTGATGAAGCTGCAGACACTGTGTGCCTGGTCTTCTGTTAAAGCTCTTCAGCCCAGAGCCCAGAAAGGCTCATGACTGGGACAATGGGTCCCAGAGCACAGATCATGTCCACTGCAGCCGCCCTGGGGACCCTGGAGCCTGGAAGAGGCTGAGTAGCTGTGCTACTCCAGCATCAGGAGATGGGTATGTGCTGCCCAGTGCTTCTTTAACCCTTTCCTTGTCTCTCTCTCTGCAGCTGAAGAGCAATATGCTCAGCTTTGACTGCCATGTCAGTAAATACGCTGTGATCTGTGAGCAGCTGAAAGCGGAGGTGAGATGCTGGCGGGGATGGCAGGGCTCTGTCTTTAGCCAGGGTTTGCTTGGGACGTGGACCTCCGAGCTCCTGGGGGTCATGAAACCATCTGAGCAACAGATGATCCTTCCTTGCAGGTGTCAGATCTGCGGGCGAGGCTTCGTGCCTATGAGGACACTGCCCGGAAGGCAGAGAACCAGGAGCCGGCACCACTGGCTACCCTCAGCTTGAGCTCAGGGGAGCTACCCAGGTGAGGGAGGAGGGACAGAGCTTGGGGTGACCTCCTGGTGTCCCCCATGTCAAGAGCCTGCAGGGTTTTAGTGCCAGTCAGAACCTGGGTGTCCATCAGAAAGCAGATGAGCTGCTCTGCTGGTGTGCACCATCATCTCTAAGGGGTCCATACTGGGACCAGTGCTGTTTAATATATTCATCAATGACCAAGACAGTGAGATTGAGTGTACCCTCGCAAGGTTGCAGATGACACCAAGCTGAGTGGTGCTGTTGATACACCAGAAGGACGGGATGTAATCCAAAGAGACCTGGACAAGCTGGAGAGTTGGGCTGGTGTGAACCTCATGAGGTTCAACAAGGCCAAGTGCAAGGTCCTGCATCTGCGTCGGGGCAACCCCTGGTATCCATACAGGCTGGGGGAAGAAAGGATGGAGAGCAGCCCTGCCGAGAGGGACTTGGGGGTACTGATGGATGAAAAGCTGGACATGAGCTGGCAATGTGCGCTGGCAGCCCAGAAGGCGAACCCTACCCTGGGCTGCATCAAGAGCAGCGTGGCCAGCAGGTTGAGGGAGGTGATTCTGCCCCTCTGCTCTGCTCTGGGGGGACCTCACTTGGAGCCGTGCATCCAGCTCTGGAGCCCTCAGCACAAGAAGGACATGGATCTGTTGGAGCAGGGCCAGAGGAGGGCTACAAAAATGATCCGAGGGCTGGAGCCCCTCTCCTATGAGGACAGGCTGGGAGAGTTGGGCTTGTTCAGCCTGGAGAAGAGAAGGCTGCAGGGAGACCTGATTGAAGCCTTTCAGTGCTTAAAGGGGGACGATAGGAAAGATGGGGAAAAAATCTTTCTAGCAGGGCCAGCTGTGACAGGACAAGGGATGATGGTTTTAAACTAAACCAGGGTAGGTTTAGACTGGGCATAAGGAAGAAATTCTTTACAGTGAGGGTGGTGAAACACTGGCAGGGGTTGCCCAGAGAGGTGGTGGAGGCCCCATCCCTGGAACCATTGAAGGCCAGGTTGGATGGGGCTCTGAGCAACCTGATCTGGTTAAAGGTGTCCCTGCTCCCTGCAATGGGGTGGGGCTGGATGGTCTCTAGGGGTACCAACCCCAAACATTCCATGAGGCCTGCTGTTGGGTGTCCTTACAAACCTGACAGCCCACAGCATGCAAGCACCTGGGGAATCTGGGTGGCAAAGGCCCAGTCTTCTCTTTGATTAATCCCAAAACTTCTTAGGCAAAATGGCAGCTTTTGCAGAGGATCTCTGGCTCAGTGGCTATATCCATGGCTTCTGTAGGTGGGGGCAAGCTGTCCCGAAGACATGGTTGGGCCTGAATGATCAGAGAGAGATTGCTGGAGAGCAGCAGGAGCTGGAAGCTGGACAGCCTGTTCAGCTGCAGCTGGGATCGGAGGAGGAGGTTAGAGAAGGGATGGGCAGCATGGGAGGGCTTGGGATGATGAGCAGGGCCCAGAAGAGGCAGGGG
>BOSO01007769.1:0-19529 GCA_018403395.1 Gorsachius goisagi
ACTCAGTTTGGTGTCATCCGCAAACTTGCTGAGGGTGCACTCGATCTCGCTGTCTAAGTCATTGATGAAAACATTAAACAGCACCGGTCCCAGTACGGACCCCTGAGGGACACCACTTGTCACTGGTCTCCATCCGGACATCGAGCCATTGACCACTACCCTCTGGATGCGACCATCCAGCCAGTTCCTTATCCACCGAACAGTCCACCCATCAAATCCGTAGCTCTCCAATTTAGACAGAAGGATGTTGTGGGGGACCGTGTCAAAGGCTTTGCAGAAATCCAGATAGATGACATCCATTGGTTTTCTTTTGTCCACTGTTGTTGTCACACCACCATAGAAAGCCACTAGGTTCGTCAGGCAGGACTCGCGCTTGGTGAAGCCATGCTGGCTATCTCGAATTACCTCCCTGGCCTCCATGTGCCTTAGCATAGCTTCTAGGAGGATCTGTTCCATGATCTTCCCAGGCACAGAGGTGAGGCTGACAGGTCGGTAATTCCTGGGGTCTTCCTTTCTACCCTTTTTGAAGAGGGGCACAATGTTTCCCTTTTTCCAGTCACCAGGGACTTCACCTGACTGCCATGACTTTTCAAATATCATGGAGAGTGGCTTGGCGACTACATCGGCCAATTCCTTCAGGACTCTGGGATGCATCTCATCAGGTCCCATGGACTTATGCATGTTCAGGTTCCTCAGGTGGTCACGAACCTGATCTTCTCCTACAGCAGGAGACTTAAACAGTTTAACTTTCAAGGAGTTTGGTCATGCTGCAAATTCTAAACTTGTCATGCTCATAGAGAGTGGAAATTTCCTAAGACATATACCTAGCTATGTGGACTGTCCTTTTGATTGATTTTTACTGTTGGATTCATACCTTTCTTCAGACCACCACTGCTCTCACAAAACCAAATTTGTGGAAACTTATACTAAAATGGGCAAAATAGCAAATAAAAAAAAAATCCAAATGATCAGTTGGATCAAGTTAACCATGAACAAGCAAACAATCAAAGTCTGGGAAGAATGTTGTCTCTGTCTCTCTCTCAAGGCAAAGTTACTCCATGAGGACATATGTCTTCAAATTTCAATTCACAAAAGAGCCTTTGGGAAGATTGCTCAGGAGTTTTCTTTCTGAAATGGCTGGAACTGTAAGAATTGTCCCAAACAAACTGTTAAAAACCATCATCAGACATGGTCATCATGACAGTTTTTTTAAAAAAAAGTATGTAGATTTTTACCCTAGCTGTCTAACTGGTGAAATGTAAAATGAAATGTCTTTGTGTAATGTACTCAGCACCCACTGTCCCAAAATAAGGTCTTTAAAGTCATACAGAAAGGCATTTTTGTTGGAAGCATGACAAGTGAGATGTGTTTGAATAAGATTATTCCTATATACTAATAGAAAACCGAGGAATATCTTTCTTCAGGACCAACAAATCACTGCAGGAGATATTATGAGATGACTAAGCATCTATTTAGGTGGCTGAATTAGAAGCCTTTGTTTCCTATAAAGGCAATGGGGCCTAATAAAGGCATTAAGGTACTATGATTTCAGTTTTCTAAATGAATTGTGGATGCCTCAGGGACACTACAAGCAGATTGTAGGTATGTAAAATAGCTGCCAAACTTAAATGCCCCAAGCAAGGCTGTGTGAATATTTTATTGTATTATTAAAGCAAGACTATAGTTGGCAATGCACAATTGTTAGGCTTTTTTTTTTTTAAGTTCTTCTCTTCTGGTGTCATATTGCTGATCCTGAGGATTTTTCATGCATGACAAATGTTGTGTTATCTCAGTGTTATAGCTTATTGTTTTGTTGTAACTAGTTTATTTGTGTAAAGAAAATTCTACTTCCCTCCATACAAGGGTAGTTCTGAGTATGACACGTAAATCACTTACAATATTGCACCAAAGAAACAGAGGTTTTAAGACAAGAAGAGACCTTTGCAATCCATAGCTAACATGTTTTTTCTGCATTGAAATTTTTAGATAATGAACTTGTCATAGACTGGATTACCTTGGTAATGATGTATCTGATTGTGACATATAATGTCAGGCTGCAGCATTTACTTAAAGTTACTTTGTGTTTTGTACTCTGACATGGTATGACTCACACAGCTTGACTTGATACGTCTTAAACTGACACCTTGCCATAGATATGCAAATGCATCCATTTTCTGAAAAGAGCACTTAAAATATTCTTGATAAACCAAGAGTTCTATGGAAAAATACTGATATTTTTCCACATCATAAGGATTTTGCAGAATTTGCTAGCACACTTTAGCATTTCTTTAAATGTACAGAGGTATCTGTGCAACAACAATTAATACTGTTGAGGAAACAATATTCTGTATAAGACTGTAAACATACTTGTAAAGAGTAATGCTACTTGATCACACACTTTACACTTATTTTTGAAAATATAGCACACACACATAATCGCAAAGCTATAACAAAGTTGCATTTTCTTCTCAACATCTACATTTTTCATGTTCATGGTGTACATGCAGGAACAGTTAGGCTCAGCTGTTGTTTATCTGTATCAAGAGCAAAACCATGTTATTATATGTCTCCTATACCTTGTTACCATTACAGAATCATAGAATCATAGAAACATTGGTTGGAAGAGACCTTTAAGATAATTGAACCCAACAGTATCTGTCCACTACTAAACTATGTCTCTAAGCACCTCATCTACGCATCCTTTAAATACCCCCAGGGATGGTGACTCAACTCAACCGCTACCCCGGGTAGCCTGTTCCAGTGCCAAATAACACTTTCCGTAAAGAAATTTTTCTCAATATCTAATCTAAAACTCCCCTGGTGCAACTTGAGGCAATTTCCTCTCATGCTATCACCCGTTACCTGGGAGAAGAGACCAACATCCACCCCACTACAACCTCCCTTCAGGTAGTTGTAGAGAGTGATAAGGTCTTACCTCAGCCTCCTCTTCTTCAGATGAAACGACCCCAGTTCCCTCAGCCGCTCCTCATAGGACTTGTGCTCCAGACCCTTCATCAGCTTTGTTGCCCTTCTCTGGACATGTTCCAGCACCTCAATGTCTTTCTTGTCTTACTGAACACAGCATTCAAGTTGCGGCCTCATCAGTGCCAAGTACAGGGGAAGAATCACTTCCCTATTCCTGCTGGCCACACTATTCCTGATACAAGCCAGGATGCCATTGGCCGGGATTCTTGGCCACCTGGGCACGCTGCTGGCCCATATTCAGCTGGCTGTCAACCAGTACACCCAGGTTCTTTTCTGCCAAGCATCTTTCCAGACACTCTTCCCCCAGCTTGTAGCATTGCATGGGGTTGTTGTGACCCAACTGCAGGACCTGGCACTTAGCCTTGTTGAACCTCATAAAATCCCATCTATCCCACCTCTCCAGATCCCTCTGTAGAACCTTCCTCCCCTCAACCTAATCAACATTCCTACCCAAATTAGTGGCATCTGCAGACTTAGTGAGGCTGCGCTCAATCCCCTCATCCAGATAATTTATAAAGACATTAAACAGAACTGGCCCCAGTAATGAGGCCCGTGGAACACCCCTTGTGACCAGCCACCAATTGGATTTAAGTCCATTCACCACAACTTTCTGGGCTTGGCTATCCAGCCAGTATTTTACCCAGTGAAGAGTACACCCATCCAAGCCATGAGCAGCCCATTTCTCCAGGAGAATGCTGTGGGAAATGGTGTCAAAGGCTTTACTAAAGTCCCAGTAAACAACATGCACAGCCTTTTCCTCATCCACTAAGCAGGTCACCTTGTCATAGAAGGAGGTCACTTTAGTCAAGCAGGATCTGCCTTTCATAAACCCATGGTGACTGGGCCTGATCTGGTTGTCCTGGATGTGCTGTGTGATGGCATTCAAGATGATCCGCTCTATGACCTTCCCCAGCACCAAGGTCAGATTGACAAACATCATTTATTGACTACTATTATTTTCTATGGTTGTCCTAAGTCCTGATTTTTGAAACTCTTTTAATAAAATGTCCTTCTTTGCAATTTTCTAAAGAATAAAGTTTCCCTTAGAGAATGTTCTAGATGAACAGTATGGAAGCTGGAGATAAACATCGTCTGTCAAAAGGATTTGGAGGCAGAAAATGTTTCCACTCCAAATATTCTTGCCTAATTTAAGTTATAGTCTAAGATATGTTTGTGCTTTATAACCAACATGGTCAGGTTGACAATCCTATATAAGTTTATAAACCATAATTGTATTTATTGCTATGGACATAGAAGACTATCTACTATTTGTTGCAAGGCCTAACTTCTAGATGGCTGGTAATGTGACTCCCAATAAAAAATACAGAATTTTAATTAAAATTGAAAAGTTCTGAAAGGTAGAAATATAAATAATATGTATTATATATGTGCATACTGCAACTTACATGGACATTCTGAAGAGGTTTTAATAACAAGGCAGGTTTTCCACATGATTTAATTATCAAGTGACTTGAGTGAGTATTTAGGTTGGAAGACTATAATTTGCTTTATTTCATAAAGAAAAGCTTTACAACTTTTTTTCTCATTGATTTTCTAATACTATATAATGATTTTCAGTTCACAAAAATTACATTAGTCAAAATACATCTTTTGGATTTGTAAATGTAGCCTTATTTTGGAAGCAAGACCACTTGAAGAAAATGTTGAGCATAGTTTAAAAAGAAGCATCACAAAGTATTGCTAAGTGCACATGAAGAAATGCAAAAAGGCAGCAGGCATTCTGCTATTTTACATATAATTATTGTATATAGTTCCAGGAAAATTATTACCTTTTCAGTCAACTTGATGTTTTCTTATGTTCACTAAACCAAACACGCTGGACATGTTTTCATTTATGCCCTTATTTTTGTTTGCATACACTGACATTTTTTTAGGATTCTTCCTAACTCAATTTTCAGTATTTTTAATGAACTTTGTCAGAGTAAGCTTAAATCATTATAATATTGCTGGTTTGGTTTATATCATTATACCTTTATTCAATCAGTACAGCAACTGGTGCAAAAGGTGCAAGGGTTTATAATATCTAATCACATAAATTGTATTGCTCTTCATTTCAATGAAGTGAAGCCTGTTAGGAAGTACTGGGTTTGGCCCCTTGTTAACAATAATAATTAAAAAAACTTGTAAGACATGCAGCTTTGTGCAGCTGACAGTGACTATTCAGTAAGAAAATAAGGAGATGAGAGGGTAAATTTAAGGAAAATATTTTAAATTCTGCTTTGCCCACAAGCTCTGTGAGGTGCAGCCCAAGAATCTTTTAATTCACACTCATTGTGGGTACTGCTCATCCTCATTGTGTAGCACTGTTATTAGTGGGGAAAGTATTCTTAACCTAAACTTCCAGAGAGGAAAATCCATTAAACCACCTGCCTCATATACATTGGTAAATTTTGGTCCACTACTACAGTGTACTACAATTTCTTATTAATAAAATAATTGCTGCTTATATATGTATTTTTATATGATGATCTGTTTGTTAAAACCCTTACACAGAAGTTGGTAGACAAACACTTCTCCTATTGAAGAGCAACAAAACTCATATATTTCATGTCCAAAATGCTCTTTCCTAACTACTGTCTTTCTTACATATACTATGTGGAATGAACTCTGTGTCCCACCAATTGAAGATCACATGTCAATTAGCAGCAGGAAATGCAAATACCTTTGGTCAGAGAACAAACAGAAAGACAGAATAGAAAGGAAAAATCTGTAGACTACCAGTTAGGTCATACCAGTCTTGGACAGGAAGGGCAATGTCACTCATGATACTTGAAGATCACCTTCTACAGTTGGATAGTTTTGTACTCCAAGAAGTACTTTAGGACTAAGAAAGTACTAGCAATGGTGAGTGTGACACTGCAGTCCAGTGAGTGTTCCTATGTCCTGTCCCCTCATTATCACTTAAAGGCAAAGTTTGTGATGTAGCGAGAAGAGCTCTCAGACTAGAGATCTCTCCTTTCATCTGAGTGGTCCAACAACTAGGCAAGAGGCAGAGGAGAGACGTGCCAGTGGAGAAATGGAAAATGGATTTATCCTCTATCCTGTGGTTGAAATAATGCTCTTGCAAAGGCAGAAAAAATGTATTTGAATCTACTGAAGCTCAGGTGGGTATGCTGGGTTGTCTGCTTTCTTTACAGATAACACTAAGTGTTTATATAAAATACAGGCATTGCTATCTGAGTTTTCAGTGGAAGAAAACCCATTTGCTGTGTTTTATGGTTGCTTTGTGTTACATGTTCAGTGTGGGCTTTGGGGGTTTTGTTTTTGTTTGGGGTTTTTTTTCTAAAATGTAGAAATATGATTCTGTTGCAATTGTATAGCAAACTTGAATTTGTTTTCTATAACTAGGTAAGGCAAGAGAGAAGAATGCTTACAAAATCCATTATCTGGAAAAAGGATTAAATCTCTGGGTTTAGGCAATATGAGATCTCTAAAGAAGAGAGAAAAAACTGTGACTGAATTTTTGTAGCAGATTTTATCAATATCTTATTTCTATTTTCTTTTTTTTTTAATTAGGCTCAATAGAAAAATATCTTACATGGTTCAGTCTAAGTTTAGTGGGTCAGAGTTACAAGTTTAACTCTCATTGCGTTACTTGTCTTTGAGATTATGTATATAAATCTCTGTGCCTTGGCATGACTGTATATAACTATGTCATATCTCTCAGATGTCCCAAATTTTATAGAGACTAAATATAGTACAGTGTTATGAAAAAGTGAAACTTTTGAATTTTTTCACTTTAATATTTATTAACAACAGAATTGCTGAGCCAAAACTAAGATCATAAATATTTTGTTTAAACAAAATCAATTTTGCTTTATATTAAGCTTTCTATATGAAGTTTTTCTTGTATTTTGCCAATTCAGCTTTATAACTGCCAATGTTGAGCATAATCCTGTTTTTACTGAAGTTCATATAATTTTGTATTAAATACATACAGATCATGTTAATGCTAAAAATCTTGTGAAAATGGAACTATTATCCTCATTTCACTTTCATCACTCTGAATTTACAACTGTAATATTGAGCAGTGTTTACATCTCATTGGAGAAGGACTGTATGTGTTACCAGAAAGACTGTGTAAGAAGCACACCATGAATGGAAACAATGCACGCAAGAGATGCTGAGGGTTCTTGGCACAGCCCCTGCTATAGGCTGTGTATTGAGTTACAGCTCCTGTGATGGTAGGGCTCCTCTTCTTTTGCGAGTGAAGGAATGCAGGAAGTTACGATTTGTTTTCACACTGCTGTAGGTGCCCCAGACAGTTCAGACACCAGAACAAGTAGGAAAACAACTGCTGCTAGATAAATGCCTACCTCCCATTATTCTCTGACCTGGAAATTAAGGATTACCTTGTTATTCCTTGAATCGAAGTTCAGGTCAGCTAAAATTCATAATAGAATAGCTGTAACCTAGCTCTTCATTGAGGCAATTTATAAATTTGCAGTCTTTTAGAGAGTGCAATAATTCAGAATTTTCAGCAGGAATATATCTGTTTGTATCATCAAGAACTCCTAACCTGCTCTTTCCCATATTTTGGAGAAAAAATCCAACAGCAATAAAGTGGTAGACAGAGCTAAATATTCCACAGGTCCAAGAGTTGTCTTCAGAAACTGGAACCCAGCCCGTCCCGAGCCGCAATCACTCCCCGAGCCGCAAGCAGTTCCCGAGCAGCGATCACTCTCCCCGTGACCGACCGACCCGACTAAGCGACTAAGCCCCCCCGAGCATGACGTTATATGGTATGGAATAGCTCTTTGTACAGTTTGGGTTAGCTGTCCTAGCTGTGCTGTACTCCCAGCTTGTTATGCACCTGGCCAAGCAGGAGAAGCTCAAAAAGTCCTTGAATAGTCTCAGCACTGCTTGGCAACAACTAAAAACATCAGTGTGTTATCAACATTCTTCTAGTACTAAATCCAAAGCACAGCACTATGCTAGCTTCTGTGAAGAAAATTAACTCTGTCCCAGCCAAAACCAGCACAATAAACCAAATAATTATAATGAGAGAAGTGCAGAATATTCTTCAGTAAAAGCAGGAAGGCAAGATAGTACCCAATACAGAAAAATGGTTTGAAGTCCTACTTGCGTAAGGAACTATTATATAGAAATAATTTTTCAAACAAGAAATGAGTGTTTGCTCTAAATCTAGTGAATAATGATGTTTCTGTTGGCTTCAGTAAAATAATATCTGCTAATACAAAACAGGTAATCATAACACATGGACATAATTGAATATAAATGTGACCACTCATTATTAAAAGGGGACAAGACACTAGGGTATGTCAGCATAATGATGAAGATCATTTTGTAATATAAGGGGTTTCCTAAAAACTGAATTTGAAAAGGGCCTAGATAGTGGTTCACTTGATCAAGCTTTCTGGGTACTCTAATGTAAATATGTTGCAATTGTAAAAAATAGCTGTCATGTTTTCTGCAATTGGAGTTTAAGCCATGTTTTTATGTAGTAAGATGTGGACTGAAAATTTCAAAGCTTTTGGTTTAAGTTATCCATTAAAAGTGAAAACTTGATGCACATAAAAATCAATACATTAGAAGAGAAAAAAAAAAGATGAACAACAAAAAAATTAAAAAGTAAGTCAATAGAAACAAGGGAATTTTACCACCAGATTAATTATTTGCCTTTAAAATAATGATAGTGAAGCATCCAAAAACTTCTCATCTGCTGAAACTGAGACTAAAAAATAATTTAAAAAAATCCTCAGAAAGCATGCATTTCTCCAAAATATGCTCCAAAATATATGTATGTTTAGATGAAATAAGATCATACAAATCCCCATAAACCTAGTATATTCACATCTGTGTAGCTGCTATTTTGAATGGAATAGCAAGAGTCACAGTTCAACAAGATGGCAAGCTGCACTTCTATTCTCTGCAAAGCGATGTGCTATATTTATATTAAATAATATATAAATATATTATTTAGCAGTATTTTTTATTATAAATTATCACAAATACATTGTTTGAAATGTGTGTTATCTAATATAAAGTCAATGCCAATAAAGCAAACATAGTGTTTCTTATATGAAAGTATCTCTGAAAATATGATTTTATTAAAGAAACATCCCAATTTGAAAATGAGAGACTCTAACATAAGCTTCAAGTAGGACAAACTGTTCTTAGACTAGGAATAATCTGTAACAGATTGAACATTCTAAAAACAAATTGCAAATGCACAACACTAATTATCTTACAGATATAATATGAGAAACTCTAAGATATGTATTAAAAACGAGGAAAGACTGAAATAATTTGGTTGCTCTGAAATTGAAGCTAAATTATTCCAACAGAAAAAAAGTATGGGTCCAGATTATGAGTCATTCAAAATAATTTGGCGATATATTTAATTATTTTCTCCAGGTACATTTATAGCTGAGCCCAGAAGCTTCTGGAGCATCCCCACTAAAGCTTAAAGTTGCATATCTACATGCTACATGTATTTGCAATGCTAGAGAATATGGGTATTTCAAAATGGTATGTGGACCCAAGAAATATAAACTGCTTTCAATAGACTTAAGGTTTGGTAAGACATCCACAGATAACTGTCAGAATGACTGGTGTTCTTTACCTGAAAAGTACCAGGTTGAAGGTTGAAGGAGAAATACAACTGTGTGGGTTTGTGGGTTTTTTTGTTGGTGGTGGTGTTGGGTTTTTTGGGTTTTGGTTTGGTTTGGTTTTTTCCTACTGGGATTGAAAAAACGAATAAAATTATGCTTGGGAGCACTCATGTTTTACTGAGGGAAAGTACCTTCCAAATAGCAGTCAATAAATTGATTGTGACTATCTGTATCGCTAGTAAGACTCAAAGGAGTCTATTCCAAAGGCAAAAAAATGAGAAACAGTTATTGTCATTTTGATGAAGTTTACAGTGTCTTGTGTGTTCCTGGAAAGCTTGTCATACCTACTGAATTTTTAATTCTGTACTGATACAGAAATATTAAAAGATTCATTTCAATAGAGACTAGATGAGTGAAAGTGAATTCAAGAGATCATAGAAGGACAAATTTGTAAATACTAGATTCAATGAGAAAGGCAAACATCTGCCGTTGGCACTTGAATAACTAAAGCCAAAGAAAGCCTTTGACTGTGTAGAGTAGGAAACTCTGAAAATTGTTCTGTGAGATTTCACTGATAGTTTGAAAACTATTGAAAGCTGTTGCTGTGATCTTCGGGCCACAGTAAAGTCAGACTGCTGAACAAGTATGTCTTCTGCCTCACCATTTCTGTTAATATGAATGTGCAATAGAATTGGAAAATAAAAGGGATATAATGGGTTAGCATAATAAGGATACAATATAAACAATAAGGACACAGTACTACTTTTTTATGGAAGAGGATATGATAGACGCATAGTAAAGGTATCATCTGAGTTTTTATTTAAAGCTTGCTTTTCATTTTTTCTTCCATATTCCCTCCCAAATCCTCAAACCTGCTCGTACCAAAATACCTCTGGGTACAAAACTATGCAGGAGATGATATTCTAAAATGTTTGCAATGGTTGCCCTTTTTTTTTTTTTTTTTTTTTAAGGGAAGCTCCAAAGGACAGGATTTGTTACTTATGGATATTTGTTAGGAAAGTAATGTAGCTGAATAGGTATAGAATTTAGCACATTTCAGTCCACTATGGATGTCTACCATAGAGGTGAATCAGAAGGCATAAAAGCAACTAAACTCCCTGTATTGACTAACTAGACAGGCAGTATTATGGCAGAAAAGAACTGGGTGTTTCAATGGACTGCAAACTTACTGTGAATTAGCAGCATTATTTATGCTTTTGCCCAAATAAATCAGGGATAATTCCTTTTTAGGGGAAAACTGCAGTGTATTACAATAGTGTATAATGGTACTATTGCAGCTGTGATAATCTAAATTATATTCATGGGGCTAATAAAACATCTTACCTTTCCCTACAACCTCTGCTTCATTAAGCAGAATAATGCATGTAAGACATAGAAGGTAATTATGATGCTTTGTTTGATATGGGAGACATCTGGCATAATGCCTCTAGGCCTGGGCAGTGGATTTATTAAAAAAAAAAAAAAAAAAAAAAAGATTAAAAGGAGAGAGTTTAGAGGTTTGAAATAAAAATATCAAGTGAAAGAAGAAACTGAGGCAGCACAGTGATATTAGGTTTGAAATACTAAATAAAGCCTAAAGGAAAAGAGCAGGTGATTAAGTATACTTCCTGTCTACTAACGGTAGAATGAGAAATAACATGCTTATTTTGCAACAAAATTATTTAATTATTTTGTTTAGATATTAGCATGAATTTACCAAGTATCTTGATGACTACCTAGGGAGGTTGTAGCGTCTCAATGCTAAGAGATTTTTCAGGATAGGAGTGACAGGTGGGATAACAGGTCTTCATTCCAAGCTGAGAAGTCACGCATCACAGAAAATGACAGCATTTTCCCTGGAGAATGACTGTTTTTTCGGCATCCTGTGGGTCTGTGATGTGTCTTTGTCATCACAGTGTTATTCCAGGAATTTCCCATGATTGCCATAGTGTTGGCCAGCTGACTTAGTGCCCGTGTCAGCTGTTCATGGTTTCTGCTGGCTGTGCACTCTCGGTGGGTTAACTGTGGCTACCTACCAGATGCTGACCCGCCTGCTCTTTCACTCCCCCTCCTTAAACAGGACAGGAGGAGAAAATGAGATGGGAAAGCTCCTGGGTCAACATAAAGACAGAGAGGTCACTTCCCAATTGCTGTCATGGGCAAAGCATACTTGACTTGGGGAAAATTGATTTAATTTATTGCCATTTCAGGTAGATTTTGATGATGAGAAACAGACAAAAATCTATATACCTTCTCCTTATCCCCCTCCTTCCAGGCTCAACTTCACTCTCATTGCTAAATCCTCTACTTCCTCCCTCCACCATGCAGCCCAGGAGGATTGGGAATGGGGGTTGTGGTCGGTTCATGATAGCTCCTCTCTGGCACTTCTTCCTCTTCATGCTTTTCCTCTGCTCTAAGGCAGGCTGTCCCCACTGCCGCTACCTTGACACCCATACCCAGTACAGTAGACAAGACAGTCCTGGACTGTAATAAGTGCCAGTTTTGTAGTGTCTTAACAGCAGTATAGCTATAGGTTATCAGTAATATGTGTCAACCTGCAATAATTAAGGCCAAATTACAGTGCCAGTCCCTCCTGGAGAGGAACAGGAGTTCATTGATTTGGGGTGGGTGGGGGATAGGAACTCTTAAGTTAGAACTGGACAGTTTTATTGCTATGTCTCTAAAGAGTTAATTAACACCACTAAAAT
The DNA here is from genome assembly GCA_018403395.1 of Gorsachius goisagi. Lineage (NCBI taxonomy): Eukaryota > Metazoa > Chordata > Aves > Pelecaniformes > Ardeidae > Gorsachius > Gorsachius goisagi. Next base: position 12,290 of record BOSO01007769.1, read on the forward strand.
ATTTTCCTTTTGTTAGCTTATTAACTACATTTGTTCTCATCAGTATCTATCCAGTTCTCCAAGGGCTGTTCAGCAAATCTATGTCCTCCATCAGAAAAGCCTATCACAGTCAGATAAAATCAGACAATCCAGACATCAGATAAACCTTTTAACTTAAATTATTGATCTATTTTACACAATCGCAGACAATAAAATCAAAGCTTATTTTCTGTTTAACAGGTATGAAAAATTAGGAAGATGTCCCAGATGTCTAGGGAAACAAACTTCAGATTTTTCACTGGGACAGTTCAGTTCCTGATTGTGATATTCCTGCAAGGTCTGTGTCAGATTATCATGAAAAGCACATTATTTTCTGAAAACGTAGGTCTTGTAGATGATTTAGTAATTTCAATGGAATTATCATCCATATAGTGCCCACATATGTTCATGTCTATATGAGGAAGTATATAATCCTTATAGATGTGTCCATAAATCCTGAATAACTCTTCTTTTAGTTGACTTCCCATAAAATTACATGAAATTTAATTTTGAGTAAAAGTTTAGGCCTTCACTGAATCAGAAAGGGGAGTAGGTCTGCCACAAGTCCTATGTTAAAATCATAACACATTCTGAATTTATTCTTTTTACACTTTAAGATTTTGGATCAAATTTTCTTGTGTAAAGCCAATGCTACACTGTTTTTTCAGTCAGGTAAAACATGGAGTAGAATTTGTTATTTGCTGATCATTTGCAAAAGGCAGAAAAGTTTCTAAATTATATTTTATGACTGGATTTCATGTTGAGGAAAATTTCAAAGTTCTCTGCATCTAAAAATTCCTCTAGGCAAGGCTTACTGCTAGGAGTGAACGATTAAATTAACAATAATATCTGAAGAGCATGTTAGAACAAAGTGGAGTAGACAGGTAAGTATATATAAGAAAATGGCAAATTTTGGGAAAACAATCAACATCTGAAGATGGAAATACTTTTTGATGAAGGAATGTTTACTCTGGAAATGATTTTTTTTTATGATACAATCTTATTACATGTTAAATACGAACTATATAAATACAGGGATAAAACCTCAGGGTAATCCTTGTATTCTGTGAAAAATGTTAAACATTACCGATAGAGAATGATGCAATAATTAGGTTAAAGAACACCTTTAAGTGAGAAGAATCATATGCTGTGTAATTTTTACGATCAAAATAAGATTTGTAAGTGCTTCAATGTAATGTGTATGCTTTTATACTGAGTGATATTTTCTGTATCAAGTGTATAATTCCTGGAAAGAGAAGACAAATTAAAAAATAAGCTTAAAATTAAGCATTCCTTTTAGCTCATTTGTTGTTTTTGTAAATAGACACAGTCTATTAAAAAAGGAAATTTCTTGATCAGTTCTTTAGAACATATAGATTAAGTTTTGGATTTGCCTTACCTTCCTCTATATTATTTTCTAATTTTTTTTTTTGTGGCAAGAAATGCTATTCAAGCAATGCTTGAATATCCATTATCTATTCTGTGTTCAGGGTACTCAGTACATTTCTTTTATGTGGAGACTTTGTGACACAAGAATTTTAGCTATTTTTAAACGCATTCTCTTAAAAAACTTTCCTACATATTGGCACAATAGAGAAAAGTATCACTTTGGATCACAGCACCCAGCTATTAATTCTTACACTCTATTACACTGAATATGTATTAAGGTGAAGGGCTCAATTCTCTGCTGCAATGAGTCACTTAGTAGGTTAAGCAAACAAATCTCTATAGTAAACAGCTTCTCAGCTTCTGAAAGAACAAAAGCTTTTCCTCTGTTTTCTCTATATCAGTGTTTGAATTTCTCATTCTAAATGCTCAACCGATAAAACATTTTATTTCATTAGTTATGTTCCTACAGAGCTCTCTCTGTATTGTTATTGCTTGATTTAACAAGTCCTTTACTGAAGAGGCAAGAATAGGGAAAGTTGCTAGGGAAGAAACGAGAACAACCTCTATATTTAGTCTGACAATCTCTCAGCGCTGTTCTAAACGACAGCAGATTTTAGTGGTCATCATAACACACATTTTTCATCCATATTTGTCCTCCCTTCTCAGACATGCCTGTTAAATGGTGGTGCAGTCAGGAACATGGCAGTAGTGGTGAGCACATCTTACACAACTGATCCAGCTTCTTAACAATGGTTTGCTTGGAAAACACAATATTTCTCATTGATATGACAGAGATAATAGGCTTGGAGCAGTCTGTGTAACTGAGTAGCTGCTTACTTTGTAAACATTACTAATTTGCACCCTTCGATCTACATTGCACCTATAGGGCCATCTTCAACTCTGAAAATTATTTTGAAAGATGCGCTATGAGGTTAAAAAGTAGTTATTGATATTCCTGTTGTATTCTTCCTCTTGCATTCTTCCTCTGATATTCTTCTTCATGTAGTTGCAGAGAGGGAACAGCCAGTTGTCTGTTGTGTGTCAGAAGGGAAGTGTGGAAATGGAAAATGTTTGTAAACTCAACATTTTTAACTAAACCCCAGAATTTTCTGAGATTTGTTACTATTTCCTCATCTATAATGCAACACTACTTTTGTAATTGTTTTTTAATGTTGCATAATGATGTAGAATTATGGCTCTATTAGACAAGAATCTGAACCCCTCTCTAGGTCAGGGGAAATACTAATACTTAGCATTTCTTATAAACTCTTGAACTGTTTTTTGTAGAGGAATGACCTTGTCCAAAGTACTTTGTCACTCATGCCAGCTTGTGATGTCTTCTTGGATAACAGTGTATTTGATATATAAAAGATATTAACAAGTTATATTTGTTCTTTTTTTCCCCATTTTTTTTGTTTTTAAAGCTGCCTTAGAGCTGTGTATTATGAGCTAAGTTCCACTACTTTGATTAAGCAAATAGTTCTATCCATTTCACTAGCACAGTTCCTGAAGTATAGGACAATGTAATGAAACCAGAAAATTTGCACTGATTTTTACTATATTTGCACTTCATATTTTGAGTATAATTTTCTGTTACTGCCAGGAAAAATTGCAAGTGGTATATTGCAAATTAAAAATTAGTCACTCAGGTTATCAAATATGTCAGTCTCCCATCTTTGTACCCTTTTTCTTTGTTTTCTGGGCCCTTTTCACTTTGACTTGGTAACATATTCCAGATTTAATTTAATGACAATTCATTAGGAGTGAAAAATATTGTCATCTGAAATTTGTATTCAGCAAATAGTTTATTGTCATTGACCATAAGGAATCAAATTTATGCAAATTCTGAGCCCTTACTGATGAAGGGCTTAATATCAGTTGATCAAGTGCCTGTCTCTGAGGAGCTTTTTGAAGTTTCAGCTCTGAGGGTAAGTCACAGATGAACAATTCCAGAAGTCAACGTATTTAGAAATAGATTAAATACAAAATTGGATACTGTTTCTATATTTAAGAGTTTGATAAATACATTACTAATTGTAGTTATACACAAGACCTTTACTTTAATATATTCTTGCAGAGAACCTGAGTATTTTTATTTTAATAACATATTAATTTCATGAGCAGTGGGCACATTGTTGTGATTGACAAAGGAAATATAAGAATAAATTAGTATAATGAAGCCTGATTTTGCTTTAAACTGGCCTTGACTTATAGGACCAGAACCTGAGCTTCAGCACATACATGTATTTTTAGAAAACTTTATGAAGAAACATATAATGTGACTTTCATTGCTATTTTTTATTGCATCTACCAGTCTGATGCTTGGCTCTGATAAGCATGGCAAAGAAAGAAAAAAATAGAACTGAATTTCAAGGAATGGTAATACACCTGGTAGTAGTTGCATAAAAACCCCAAATAAATTAGTATAAGAACACAGCAAGGTGAATAACATCCTTATGACTAGAAAAAAAAAACATGAAGTAATAATAAGGGGGAAGGGTCACGCTGTGGGAGGAATGAAGAAATATGGATGGTACTCATGGCTGATTGGAGGCAAGTGATATTAGTGACATAACCTCTGCAGGGCTTTTTCAGTTCGTTTTTGATGAAATGAGATATGTGAATTTCCACTTAAAGGGGTAAAGTAAGTGAAGGCCATTTTCAGTGATAATATAGGGTATGTAAAATAAATATGTATTCTATATTTTTTTAATATAGTTTTACTCACCTCAACATGAAACTGCTACATTTTAAGACCCCTAAGTCCTATTAATATATCGAGGAAAGGTAGAACCTATGACCTGATGAACCAACTTTGTGAACACATATGTGCACGTACATGTGTAATGGACAAAATAGACATGGATGGGAAACAATAAAAATAGTATCTCATAAAGAAACAATATTGCTTTACTGGCAAATAGCATCTAAAAATATTAGTTGAATGCCAGGTTAGGCTTATCTTTCTTTCTACTTAAACTTAAAATCTAGTCTGCCTAACATTTCTTAACCACTAATTGCAAGAATTTTTAAGGTGTTATGAATGAACAATTTGTACAAGAATGAAAGTATATTTATATGGTATGTTGCTTATTTTGGTAGCACATCAGCAAACTTGCATATGTTTTATTTCAGTTTATACTACCCTCTTCTTTAATTTGTCATGAAGAAAAACAAACATTACACCCACAAGATATTCCAGCTCCCTCTTCTTTTCATCTTTACTTCCTTTCTTGCTTGAAGGTTCCTTACAAGTGTAAAGATCAAACCTCTTCTGCAAGAATAAAATGGTAAAATACACGAATTGCTTTTTATACGTCAAAAAAAGCTGGAATCACTGAACATTTGAAAGCTTTTCTACAGAGGAAAAAGCAGAAACTTCACCGCATTTTAAGAAATACAGGGTTAGATGCACTGCATAACATATGCTCACTGGTATTTTGGCTTCTTCAAAAGCCAGGATGCCTGTAATACAATATTGTTTGTTTTAAAAAAAATTAGTGAGGGGTGCAAATTACCATCTAGAAAGTCTGAACAGAATTTAAAAGAAAGAGAGAGGGAAAGAATGTAAGGATAATCATACAGGAGCCAGTAAGTCACTAAGTTATTGAACAAAGAACTCTAGTTCCCCTCCGTTTTAAGTTTTTTCCATGCACGAATTTGTCACTCTTGTTTGGTTTTCAGAAATATCCGTTTTATTTAGAAGAGTTTTGGTCCCCTTCACAAACTAGTACATAATGTGCCATGCTGAAAGACAGCATCTACTAAGTGATTTAGGATTTAACTCCTTGAAGTCTCTGAAAATCCCTTTGCTCTGTTATCTCTTCCATAAAAGTGCTTCTTGGACACAGCCAATCTCCTAAGCAGCAGATATAGGACCTGATTAGATTCCCATTACCTGACAGCAGAATTTTGACACACATTTCAGATGAGAGCAGGACTAGGTCTGCAATCCTGTGGTAATCATGATTTTGAGGTCTTAAAAACCACCTTTCCATTGAGTAGTATGGTCATCAGTGTTTAGGAGTCACCATTTCATAATTAGCTGTTTCATTTCTTAAAAGCCAGCCTTTAAGTTATACTTCAATATTTAGAAAGCTGCAGTGAACTTCTGAACCTACCTGAATTACAGACTGAGGCAGCAATTGGATCACAAAGCACGAAATCTAGAATAGATTGGTATTTGTGTACTTATATGCTACCTTCTCAAAACCTCTGAAAATCGGACACGCATTTTTGTAATCATAAATGTTGTCTGCATATTAAATAGAAAATCCTTGAATTCACATTGGCAAATGGCATCTTTATCCACAAATGTCTTGAACACGAGAGCTGTGTTGGAACCTGAGATTTTTAGGAGCATAGAATTGTGTAAAACAAGTCACTAGCATATGACTGTTATACCAAGATACATTTACAAACATGTCCTTAAAATAAGCTATTAGTGAAGTTGGAGGCATTACAATCAGAGCACTGAGAAAACTATGCTTCTTTTGCTGCCAACAGATTTTTCACTTGCAGTACCTAGGCTAAACTGGGGTTTGGGCAGCAGTTTAAGCATAGATTATGATCATAGAATCATAGAATTGTTTAGGTTGGAAAAGAACTTAAAGATCATCAAGTCCAACTGTTAACCTAACACTGCCAAGTCCACCACCAACCATGTCCCTAAGAATGATATCTACATATATTTTAAATACCTCCAGGGATGGGCACTCGACCACTTCCCTGGGCAGCCTGTTGCAATGTTTAACAACAATTTCGGGGAAGAAATTTTTCCTAATGTCTAACCTAAACCTGCCCTGGTGCAACTTCAGACCATTCCCCTTCGTCCTATCACTTGTTGCTTAGGACTACTTGTTTCAGATAGTTGTAGAAGGTGATAAGATCTCCCCTCAGCCTCCTCTTCTCCAGACTAAACAACCCCAGTTCCCTCAGCCACAAGTCCCTCATAAGACTTGTGCTCCAGACCCTTCACCAGCTTTGTTGCCCTTTGGATACTCTCCAGCACCTTAATGTCTTTCTGGTAGTTCAGGGCCCAAAGCTGAACACAGTATTCAAGGTATGGCCTCACCAGTGCTGAGTACAGGGGGATGATCACTTCCCTACTCCTCCTGGCCACACTATTTCTGATAGAAGCCAGGATAGAAGCCTCCTGGGCACACTGCTGCATCACATTCAGCTCTCTGTCGACCGATCCTTTTCTGCCACACTTCCCCAAGCCTGTAGCGTTGCATGGGGTTGTTGTGACCCAAGTGCAGGACCCAGCACTTGGCCTTGTTGAAACTCATACAAGTTTCATCAGTCCATTGATTCCACCTCTCCAGATCCCAATGTAGAACTTTCCTACCTTCAACCAGATCAGCACTATCACCCAATTTGGTGACATTCGCAGACTTACTGAGGGTGTGCTCATTCCTCTCATCCAGATCATTAATAAAGATATTAAGAAGAACTGGGCCCAGAACAGAGTCCTGGGGAACACCCCTTGTGACCGGCCATCAACTGGATTTAACTCCTTTCACCACAATTCTTTGGGAAAGTTTTTTACCCAGCGAAGAGTACACCCATCCAAGCAATGAGCAGCCCATTTCTCCATGAGAATGCTGTGGGAAATGGTGCCAAAGACTTTACTAAAATCCCAGTAAACAACACACACAGCCTTTCCCTCATCAACTAAGTGGGTCACCTTGTCATGGAAGGAGATCAACTTAGGTAAGCAGGACCTGCCTTTCATAAACCTATGCTTACCACCTGTTTTTCCTGGATGTGGCACATGATGGCACTCAGGATGATCTGCTCCAGAACCTTCCCTGGCACCATAGTCAGACTG